>JAQIFY010005154.1:0-11252 GCA_028533085.1 Varecia variegata | reverse complement strand
AAAAAAAAAAACTCTGGAAGGAAAAAATAACAAAATCAAGGGTTGATAGAAGACAAAAAAAAACATAAAGACTGAAAAAAGTAGAGAAAGGACAGTGGCAGCCAAGTCTAAAAAACAAAAGGTCTTCTTTCAAACTTTCAAAAACTGCTACCTCTAGAATTACTCTTCATATTTTTCTACATATGTTGTCACAGAGTGATTTCATATTGGCAATCCACGGAAAGAGCATTCTGTAGAAGGTGTTCCTAGTTCTTATGAAAAGTCTCTCAATGGTCTCATTGCATTCCAAGCCCAGATGGATCGGTCACGGCTGATTTGCAGGGTAGCACTACCCAGCTTTCTGGACTTCTTTTTCAGGTTTAGTTAAAATTAGATGTTAGGGCACTGAGGAACAGATAACTTACATTTAGCTGTCACAGATGTCCATGCACCCCATAGAATACATTCTCATTGCTTTAGACATGTTGGAGGTGCCCATTTAATATTTTGGTCAAATTTATTTACCTGTTATGATGAGTTAATTTTCACTATGCAATTTCCAATCACAAGCATGAAATTGAAATCAGCTAACTCCATTCTAGCTTACAATACAGTGCAATGAAAGAGTAGAATTAAAATCAGCTAAGTTACCACTGCTTAGAAAATTATTAATGGTAAAAATTTCAGATTCAAAAATCAACAGGATTTATATATGCAATGAAACCTAAGGAAATTGCCTATTATGTAATACTAAAATAAACACATTTGAACACTAATACCCAAACTATTACTCATTTGAATTATAAAGACTACATAAAGCCATGGAAGGCTTCATGTAACTACCATCCTTCTGCTCCTGCAACCTGTCTAAATCCAATTCATTAATTGGGTTTCCTCAGCCTTCTGATGTAGAAGATAAATTTGTAAATGTATAGTACAAAAAGCTGTTCCCTTGGATTTCTCTGGAAATAAAATTATATTAAAACTGCAAATGCAAGATGAGAACTATCAATTTACAATTATCCTTCAAAGCACAATGTTCACTTAACATTTTAGGACTTAATTATAAGGAAAATTAGTTCTGTGATCTCCGATCATTTCTTGAAATTGAAACCTGGGGCTCCACTGGGGTTCTAGAGAGGTGAATAGTGAGCCCTTCTAAAAACAGTTTGGAAAAGAGGCTCCCAGCAGAACTGAGAGAGGTTTGCAATCGCCAGCTCCTAGGGTATGCAATCATATCTCCACAGAAATTTGGAGAGACACCATTTTCTGCAGGTCAGAAAACAAACAATAGTTAAAAGGCAAAATGAACTTTTTCAGCCCTGCCTAAATTGTGTCTTTTATTCCAATCCTGCCAAATAGTCCAGCACTGGTTTAGAATGAGGTGGAATTTGGAGGTGTTCACGTATCTTTACCAAGCCCCGCTTCCTTTCCAGAGTGATGAGATTATGGTTTCCTCCTGGCGTAACAGTTTTGTCTTGTAAGGTCATACTTCCTGAGACGTCCTTCATGTTGCCTTACCAAAAAGAGCAACCCCATATTATTTACTTATTCTATAAATATGGTTCTAATTAGAATTCCATCTGCATCCATCCTCTTGTAAAATTACATACAAATGAGCACATTTGAGCTTGCTTTGTCTGTCACAAAAGACATTTAAAAATATTTAAAAGATAAAGGAAATAAATCATGTTCTTAACTATTAAAAGACAAATAGATCATAGTTCACAAATAAATGGGGACTCTGAAATAAGTATATATATTTCACCACATCAATTCATAAATATTTTACTTGAGAAGTCATATAATGTAACATTAAAGTATTAGTAGAATTTTGAATTTCTCCCTGGAAATTCTATAATTAGAAGATAAACCCACCAATCATTTCCACTGAACACAGTGTTTCTATTATAGCATTATAGTAACATGTCACTATATGATCAGTGTATGGATCAGTGTCTGGATAATGATTTGTACATCTTTCCACCCATCATAATTAGTTTAAAGGCAATATTATAAAACAACACTTTAATTCTTTACCTTGATTACAAACAGAATTTAGCAAGCCTTCAAGACCTTATCTTTGTGAACTTAATCTGTACACTGTGACTATTTGTAAATACCTCTGGTTTAATATATTACAAGTTAGTTATATTTTGTCTACCCAGTGGGCAAATTAAACTAAATCATTGATAACCTTGGAGTTTTCTTTTAGGAAAAAAAATCTTTATTTAGCCAGGAGATGACTGATTTCATCAAATCTGTGTTTACTCTTCCCCTCTGAACACACATCTGCTAAACCCCTTTGGCGTTTTCAGGGCATCAGGCCAGTCTCTTCCCCCTAAATCCACCCTGATTCTCATGGTACCACCATTCTTGACTACTATGGGAATCCCAGCATGTCTTGTGCCTGAGACTAGATAGTAATTAGATAATTAGATTATTAGATATAATTATTAGATGATAATTAACTGCTATTATCTAAAAGAGAGACTTTAGATAATAAGATACCTAATTAATAATTAGGTAATAATTAACTGCTATTATCTCAAATAAAGAAAGTAGAGACTAAACCCTGAGGGAATAAATCCTGATTTGGCATTCAGGGGTGGGCATTTGCAGTTAAAGGACAAAGATTTAGGATACCGAATACTGGGTATGCTGAAAAAAAGGATAAATCATGTCTGCACTTCAAGGGCAGGCACTAAACCTCTCCTCTGCTTCATGAAAACTTTAGTTTCTTAAGTAGGAAAAAGGTTCCCAGCTACAGTAATGTTTGCAGTGGATATGACTTCACCATTTCCCTAGTTGTCTCTTTAACCATAGAACTTTCTGGGTGAGTTCAAAATTGATAATATCCTATTAAATGCCCCTTATCTTGGAGGCTTATTACCAAGTCATCTCCCCTAAAGAAACATAAAGCAGAAATTACATGGATCACATAATACAATCTGAGAGTTGAATGAGAAGCTCTTGCATAGGATCATAAACTCAACTACCCTGAATGGTCTCTTCAGGGGCAGACTGGGTCATAAGCACAAATAAATCTTTGAATGTGATTGAAGTCTCTAGAGAAGTTACTATGACATGTTCCAATTGACTAATGTCAAAATTTTATACACAAATATTCCCAGTTGATCTGACTGATGTTTTTTTAGGCATCAAATGACTCTCTGACACTGTCTCTTTTGACCAACATTCAAGTCAATCACTTATTAATCACTTAATAATCACATTATTTTAAAAAGCGTTTTAAAGTTCACTTTGATAGGGGTGTTAGCTATTTGATTCCTCTTACTCACTTCAAAGACCACGTTAGAATATGTGGCAGATACATTTCCAAGGCAGATCCAAGACTTAGACCAGATAACCTAATGAGTTCTATCCATACTAAACCATTAGAAACTTTTTTAAGATGGAAAGATAACCACAGGCAGACAAAGTATGTATGTCTCCACTGTCTGCACCTTGTAAAATTCCCTTTGTCTGTCATACAATTAAGACTAATCACCCTTTCCTCTCTACAAAGAACAGGAAAAAAATGGAGGGGTATTATATTAGAATCCTGCATCTAAGTAGATGTTTTCCTACCCTGAGTCATGCCTAGCTTAGCCAGACCTCAGATCATACTCTGACCTGGTGCTTCTAAAATTTGTCTGTGACCACAAGTTTTCCAATAGAACTAATCAGTTCCAATAGAACTAATTTTCCCCCTGTGAATCTATAGCTGATTGTTCAATCTAGTATTGTGTTCTTTCTCTATGACCTACCAGGCTTACATTGCTATGAAATTCCCTTACCTGTATGTATATTTGGTTCCCAGATACACAACCAAGATTCCTCCTTGTTTTCCCTGAGTTTCTTAACCATCCATAGAGTTCCCTGGAGGGCCTTTACCTAAGAGGCTGGAATCCCAGGGTTAAGACTAGGCATCATTAGCAACCCAAAGGAATGCATAGTGTTTTTTCCCATCTGTTGGAGCATAGAAACAACTGGTATCACTCCAAGTTTCAGGGATGAGCAACCTCTTAGAATATGACACCAGCAAAGGATGGGGCTAAGAAAGCAGTTCAGGAGTAGAAAATAGGCTCAACAGTGGTGATTCAAGGAAAATGAGCATAAGGAGAGTGAATTTTGAGAGAAATGGAAACCAATAAAAAGAGGGACAGTATGAAAAGCTGTATTCATCAGAGTTCTCTGGAGAAACAGAACCAATAGGATATATACAAATATATATGAGGAGATTTATTATGGTAATTGGCTCACATAATTATAGAGGCTGATGAGTTTCATGATATGCTGTCTGTAAGCTAGAGAACTAGGAAGGCTGGTGTTGTAATTCTATCCGTGTGCCAAGGCCTGACTCCCAGGGGGACCCCTGGCATAAGTCCTGGAGTCCCAAGACCCAACAACCAGGAGCTCCAATATCAGAGGGCAGATTAAGACGGTTGCCCCACTCAAGAAAAGAAAGAATTTACCCTTCCTCTGCTTTTATGTTCTATCTGAGCCCTCAAGGACTGGATGATGTCTGCTCACATTGGTGAGGGTAGATCTTCTTTACTTATCTCTTCTGTAAACACCTTCATAGATACACACAGAAATAGTGTTTTACCAGCTATCTGGGCACCCAAGTTAAGTGGACACATAATTAACCATCACAAAGGCATAAGAAAAAAACTTTAAAAATTACAGGATTTTTCCCCATTAAAATGCCAACATTATTTTTCACAGATCTAGAAAAAATAGTTCTATGCTTTGTATGGAACCAGAAAAGACCCTGAATAGCCAATGCAACCATGTGTAATAAGAACACATCAGGAAACATCATTTTATTAGACTTCAAGCTATACTACTGGACTGAAACCCAGCATGAAAAAAAAAAAAAAAGAAAAGAAAGAAAAAAGCTATACTACAAGGCTGTAGTAACCCTGTAAAACAGCAAGGATCAAAACAGAAAACCCAGATATGAAACCATCCTCATACTGCCATCTGATCTTTGACAAAGCAAACTAAAACATACACTGGGGTAAAGAATCCCTATTCAATAGATGGTGCTGGGAAAATTGGCTAGCCACAATAAGCACTTTAAAATATAATTTTTAAAATATCCCAATTCCCAGGTAAGTAGCAATGTGTTCATTAGCAGAGGACTGAATGCAAGGAGAGTGCAATGTAGTTATTTGATCACCTGATCAGAGAGCCCCTCTCCTGACCTGGGGTGCCTATAACAGAAAGAAGAACTCAATCCCAGGTCAAACCCACTTTTTACATGTTGAGTGTCCCAATGTTAGTGCACCCATGGGAAAGGAAGTATGTTTTACTTCTCATAATAATATCTGGACAAAAATGGGCATAGAAATCACTAAAACAAGAGGCTTTAGCTTTGCCCAAATTTTTCCTCAGTTTTGTCCAAATGGATGAGAAGTACTCAAATTATTCCAACACTATAACTTGGCATAGCCAAGCTGAAAGTAACCAAAAGTAATCAAACATAATTTGAGTCACATCACAAAAATCCCTGTGCCAAATACCACCTGCTAATACCCACTGAAGCACCTGAAATTCCTACAAATGGGGTCAAAACTCAAGGTCAAGGCATTTTTAATGCATTCATTTTAAAATAAATATATTATCCCAAAGGATAAAAATGTACAACTTAGTTTGTATGGTAATAGTGTGTCCCATACTGAAAATTCATCACAAAAGTTTATTTCTGAAAGGTTTCTCTTCAGAAAATAAAGGATTGGAGAGTCTTCAAGAGGATGGGATAGTGTGCAGAATTCTATCCCAGGGTCATGCAAGTTTAGGATCATAGAGGCATGAAAGTTTAAATGAGAGACAGGCAGAAAGGAAAGGGCTGGAACAGCCAGGAGCAGACCCAGGAGGAGCGCTGGTGTGACGTGCTGGGTAGCCAGGCATGAGCCAGAGGACGTGAGAGAACCAGGCAAGTGGGAAGCGTGGGGAAGGTCTGGGCACGGGGACACGAGGCAGGTGAGAGTAAGAAAAACCCAAGGGAACTTTGTCCACTGTACAATTTTGCATAGCAGGCCACTGTTCTTCCAGGAGACAAATGTTTCCATGAACGAATAATTTTTAGTGGCCTTATTAGCTCAGTGCTCTTAATCAACAAAGCAAAACCACCAATCGGACCACAGTGGCTGTATCAGGAGCCCAAGTCATATAAAAGGTTATGTATTTTTTATCTTATAACTTGTTTACAGGATCTTAAGCTTGTCTTTGTTAGATAAGGAATGGAGCAAGAGTACCGTTATACTGTTTTCAGAAAGAAACAAGCTCGGCCCCTTCCCACAGTCTTTATCACCCCCAGGAGTGCTATGATCCTGTCTCTTCAAATGTCCAGTGCCCTCTGCCCTGCTCTTTTTCCTGAATTCTAAACATGTTAAACCCTTTTCTCATGAAAATAATTGCTGAATGTATTTACATTCTGACTTAAAATCTTGCTAAGACTTAACATTTTACCCCTCCCAGGGGGAGGTGCATGTTCTTGATATATACATACGTTCAGAGACAGATGTCCTATCCTCACACTCCATAATGACAAGGGGTGATTTTCCGCCTGAGACAGCCAAAGAGGATTCTATCTCAATATGTAACATTGTCTTCAGGGAACAGAATCCCATTCTTCTCTTTCTGTAATTGTTTAATTGCTCTTAATATTTATCAAAATTTTATTTTCCTTTTTAGCATCACCCAATTGACAGAAGTAGTAGCTGTGGCTATTACTGAATTGGATCTTTGGGGCTGTAGTAATCTAAGACTGAATTAAATTAGTGCTTCTGAAAATAGTATTTTCCCATTAAAGAACCAAGTTTTTTTTTTTTTTAAATAACTAGCTTTCCATGAAGTATTTGATTTGTACAGTAACAAACAAGCCAACGAACTGTGAAAGAAGAAATGTTTCCTGGGAGAAAAACAAGAAAAGGATTACAAGAGTTATTTTAAACTTAGAGTTGTTTCCATGTGTTGACTTTAATACTTTGACAAATAACAGATAACATCAAGCAGTATCATTTTTCAGTAAAGAAAGCTAAAAGGAGGTAAAGAATCTAAGTTTTCCATGTTGGAACTATAATGCAGGATTCAAAACTGACACCAGAGCCTCAAGCTTCTTATCCTGGAATCAGAATCCTTGTAATGTAAATAAATAAATAAATAAATAAATAAGAATAAAAATAAAAAGTCATCATCATCACCATCCCCCATGTCATCATCAGGACAGCTGCAGTACTTACAGAAAGGGCTCTAGATAAGCTTACATATCTAACTATCACTGACCAGCTATGTAGACTAAAGCTAATTAAATAAGAAAGTTTAAACCTGTTTTCTTGTAAGGAAAAATGTAAACAATAATATTTTCTTCACAGATAGCTTGGCAGAATGACATGAGATCTAATGTATGTAAGAGCTCTTTATATGCTGTAAAAACACCCTTCAAATGCTAGTTACAGTGAGGGTTGTTTCTCGTAACTCGGACATCCACCAAGCTCCTCTGTCCCAAGTAATCTTCTGCCATCTCCCCATCTGGGCTCCTGACACATAACCCTTCCTGCTGAGAGCAGCCCACGGCAAGCGTAGCCCTTTCTCCCAGTATAAATGCTTTTCCCGTGGGCAGAGGTCTCAGGTGCCAGGAAATATAATTATCACCACTCATCCTATGCATGTAATGATTAGGAAACTGAGGAGAGGACATGATTGAAAATTATGATAGCAAGATTGAGCTGTGATCATACCCACCCTTGCAAATTACTAAAAATGTGCTCCTTTTGATTTTTGCACTCAGAAAAATGAAGTGATCCTGCAGCACAGATTGGAAAGGGGGAGGGGAGTGCAGTACACCCAAGAGGAATCTATGGCTCTTTTACCTGTTAGACCTACCCTGCCCTTTGAAGAAAGGGGAGGGCAGGAGAAGGGCAGTTTCCCACGGGGATGTCCTTGGTCTCCTTCACTAGATACCTCAAGTGCCTGCATTCCATCTTTGAAAGATCAGCTTGACTTAGCAACTACCCAGCATCAGAGATCTGGGGACCTCTGGGCAACTTCTACTGATTTGGTTGAACAAATAATATTTGGAGAATAAGAAGTTTTCATGGATAATAAAACATGCAGAAAATTAATCATCCTTTCCAAAAATAGAGATGAAATGTGTTTGACTCACCTGGAGTTCTAAGCTGCTACATTAAAACGTACCTATGCTGAATAAGCAAAGATCAGTGGCCTAACACAGTTTGAAAAAAGAGACATTTGCATGAAAAAAAAAATACACTTGTTCTGCATGCCTTCCTAAATCGTCTTTCCTCCCCCCCCCCCCCCAATAGTCTGGCTTTTTAAGTCATTTATTTTCCATCATTTTCTACTCACAGAGATTATTCAAAAAACCATAGCTATGATAATACTTATTTTCTTTATAGTAACCCTTCTCGTCCACAAAATATTCTTACTTGGTCTTCTCAGCAACCTTGTAGTATTGACAAATATTACTGTTATGGTTATTTCAATTTTGGCAAGAGGAAACTGAGTCTCAAAGCAGTTAATAGACTGCCTAAGACCATATAGCTAATAAATGGCAGTGCCAGGACTCAAATGGGTCTTCTGATTCATTGGTCCATGATCCTATGCTTCAGTGAAATAAATGTGATGAATCATTATAGCAAACCAATGCAAAAGCAAAATCTTTTTTTTTTTTTTGAGACAGAGTCTCGCTTTGTTGCCCGGGCTAGAGTGAGTGCCATGGCGTCAGCCTAGCTCACAGCAACCTCAAACTCCTGGGCTTAAGCGATCCTCCTGCCTCAGCCTCCCGAGTAGCTGGGACTACAGGCATGCACCACCATGCCCGGCTAATTTTTCTATATATATTTTTAGTTGGCCAGATAATTTGTTTCTATTTTTAGTAGAGACGGGGTCTCGCTCTTGCTCAGGCTGGTCTCGAACTCCTGAGCTCAAACAATCCGCCTGCCTCGGCCTCCCAAGTGCGAGGATTACAGGCGTGAGCCACTGCGCCCGGCCCAAAAGCAAAATCTTAAATATGCATGTATATAACGAACATTTTGAAGCTAGAGCAAATCTTTACATATCTAAAACATTTCTCTAATGAGTATTTTAGGTTCAATGAAACACTATTATAGTAGGGATGTATCTACGTGTCACAGAGAAATATTGTAACCATTGACATTCTTGACTTCCTGACTTTTCTAAGAATTGTTTTTACGAAGCACATTCATGTCTTCAGTTTTTCTCTCTTTCAATGTACCTTCAAATATGAAGAGTAGACACAATATGAATTTCACTGTTGCCCAGGTACTTAGTTGCAGGTGACAAACCTGTGTAGCTGATGTAAGCAGAAAGTTATTTAATAAGAGACAGAAAGAACCCCCAGTATCTTTGAAGGGGCTGCAGAGGCAGACGCCAGGCTGAACTTCTAGGGGGAGCTCCCAGAGCCACATCTCAGCACTGGCCTGCCAAGGAAATTGCTTCCACTGCCATCATCTGAAAGCTGCCAAGTCAGGATGCTGCTATCAGCACTGCCAGTGAAAGAGCCTTTCTCTCTCTTCTCAGCACCTGCTGCAAAATGGAAACTCAGCACCATGCCTCTTTCCCCTTGTGACTCAGCTGGGAATGAAGTCTCTCACAGGTGCATCTGATGGGCAGACTCTAAATTCACTTATGCTTTCAATGAAACAAAGGAAGTTTTATATGTTGTTTCTTTCATTGGGACAGTAGGACTTACATTGCATGGAATTATTACAATATGAAGAGGCTTTTAAAAATATTTTATGCAACCAGATATGAAAGGAGTTCATTTCAGTGTTTAATTATTTAAATGAGAATAATAGAAACTACCATATGATGATGTCATACAAATTAAATGAAATAAAGTTTATAAAGGGCTTAATATAATTGGTACAAAGGAAGTGATCAAGAGATATTGTATATTATACTATAGCAAGTTATTGAGTAGAATCTTTCCTACCATTCTGGATTTGGCAACCAGGTATCAAAACTTAGGACACAGGATTGTCCAATATCCCACATCCTAAATAGGGTTCAAATAACTTGGAAAACAGCTCCTCCAAGATTTAGTAATAGGTGGCTGTATTCTCTTTATTGCCCCTAAACATCCTTTGGGACACTCTCTCCAATTTTAAACAGAAGACTGGAGAAGGTGAAACGGAAGAAGGAGAGGAGAATCCACAGAATCAGGCATGACTAAGACTATGTCTAGCTGGGGTGCTGAAGCTTTTCCTCATGGAAGGAGGAAGGAAGGTGAATGCTCACTCTACAAAGTCCAGTGAGGGGTTCTCCAAAGGACCACATATAGGAACTGAGTACCTGCAAGAAAACAAGACTGTCATCTCATTCTCCAGTGTGACTTGCTAATCTGTCCCCAGAGCCTATGTGAGCAAAGAAGAGAACTGAACACAGATGGCCTGGAGGTGCGGGATGGAAGTGAAGTGAAGCCATGTGGTGTCACAAGGGTGTGTGAGTTCCTCATAGGTCAGGAGAATGCTGTGGAGGGTAGCAGGGCTTGAGCTATGTAGCTAGTCCCCTAATCAAGAGGGTTGTCTGTTGTTTCAGAAAGCAGAAGGAGCTTGTGGTCATGTGATATGTGCTGATGATGATGGAATCTGGAGGCCGGGGAAGAGTTCAGAAGAGTTCAGGCTGGAGATAGATCTTCCACAAGAACAACTATGAATTGGGAGTCTCTCCCGCAGGGGCAGATAAGGAGCTTGTACATGTGTCCAAATATCCATTTCTATCTTCCTCTCTTTCCATGTCCCGCCTCTCTAGTCCCACACACTGAAGGAGGCAGAGGGAGGAACATGAACTTCAACAGCAAGTCCCCTCTCCTCCACTTCATGCTTTCAGGCCTCTGATAAGCCCTGAGCGAGAGAGTGTGGCAGGTGTGATTGGAGTTTCATATTAGGCTGAACTAGAATTAATAACTGGAAAAGTTGTCCAAGATGTTATTAAGGTCTAGGAAGAGTAGATTCAACAAAATATGGTCAAAGGCACTGGTTGAGAAGAAACAAAACCCTTGCATGTTTGTATCCCACTGGGATAAACTTTCTACAAACCAGTTACAATGGTATTGTTTTTATTATTTCTATTCATTGCCTATTTTTCTCTCAGAACCTGGTTCACCTTTTGAAAGACAAGGTAACTAGGGCCAAGTGGCCTCCACCAGTGTCATGAGGGTGTCTCCTCATCCTTTGAGCCTTTCTTCATCCAGTATTGGCCTGAACTTTCACTCTGTG
>JAQIFY010005153.1:0-11253 GCA_028533085.1 Varecia variegata | reverse complement strand
GTACCTCTGACACCAGCGGGGTTGTAGTTCCTGGCCTCTCCTCTCCTGCACATCCTGGCTTCTACTTGTTTCTCACCTCTGCTGGGGCCCTCCTCTTCCTCCCTGCCTGGCACCTGGCTGGTTTCCCTCCCGTCTTTCTGAATTAGGAAGTGAACATTTGGGAATCACATGCCTGATAACAATTAGCAGTGGGAGTCCATCAGCGCTGAGCCCTTCTCCCTTGTTCCTTCCTCTTTGCAGCCAAGTAGCCACAAGTCAGAAGGCACATGGGAGGGAATTACTGGAATTACTGGTGTTCACCCAGGGCCTGGCCCCAGCGACTGTGATGCAAACTTCCCTTTTTTTGGGAAGCCCCCTCCCCTCCCCATTCAGGGTATTTCCAAAGGAAAAGGGATTGAGGTTCATGGTCGTGGTGGGGGGCCTGAGCCTCAAGTCTGTTCAGGCGTCAGGGTGCTGGGAAGTCTCAGTGATCTTAGGGGAAAACCATGGCATCTTAGCATTGTGGAATTTAAAGAATTTAGCATCATGAGGTGTTGAGTGTGGTGCTGGGTCAGGCCTGTCTCACCCTCCTGGACTCCTGCAGAACTCGACTCTGTGGGACACCTGGCTTTGAAGGGACCAGTGTCCAGCAAGGCGGGCCCACTGTCACCACTCAGTCACCAAACGCTGTAGCACAGGTTGGTAACACTCTGTTCATGGGTCCTGAGGTTTTTAAAATGAAAGTAAAAGTCTCCTTTATTCAAAAGATTCCAGGAAGCTAAGAAAAAAGAAAAAAAAAAAAAAAAACAGAGAAGCAGACAACTCTGTCTACGTGACCTTGGCTTCTTGTCATCCACTTCTGGCTCCCAGGAGTGGGTCACCCTGCCTGTCTGAGGAGCTTCCTGTTCCCCTGGAGGAGGCCCCCAGCTCTGCCCACCAGAAGGCCCATCCCTGGATCTTCCTGGTCCCGTGGGAGGCGAGGCCAGAGCGTCGCCAGCGCCCTCCCCGCAGGAGCTCGCTGTAGGTGGAAGGTGGACCACGGTGCTTGGGGCCCCATTAGACAGCACCTCCTGCTACGCCCACCCTGAGAGGCCCTGAGAGAAATGACAGCTTCAAAAGACCTTGTTTTCTTAATAATCTTTTCTGATGACATAAACAACACTCACTCATTGGCAGTTTGAAAAGCAGAGACAAGTTGCAAAAGAAAATGACCAAAATTACCACCTAGAGATTGTGAATATTTTAATTTCAGTTTTTACCTGTTTAAACTCTTAATTTTATTTCAAACTTACAGAAAATTGCGTAAAAAGAACATGCATATACGCTTTGCCCAGATTCGCCGGTGTAAGCATTTTCCCCATTTGCTTTAACATTTGTGTTCAGTCTGCCTATCCATCGTTTATTTCCCATCTGGATTCCAAAATAGACATTTTGCTGGACTCTGGTATTCCTCAGCTTTGGTCCCTTTGGTGTTTGGCTCCCCAGACATCATCGCCAGGGTTATGTCAGAGAAGGGGGCCTGGCTGCCGCGTCCCTGCTATGCTCCAGACCCCAGCGCTGGCCGTCATTCATTTGCACCGTGGGCTGTCACCATCCCCGCTCCCGGCACCAGCCCACACCCGAGTTGGGCTGAGGGCAGCCTGTCCACATGTCTGCAGGCCCCGTCTCTACAGCGGGGCGTGCACTATTGCTTCATTCACTGCTATTACCTTTTGCCCTGTGACCTCATCAGATAAGGGGTTAGGCAATGAAAGTGCAGATAGCGGCACAGGAAACCGGGGAGACGTGAATGACATAATAGGACTTAGGTGGAGCTGGGTGTCACCTGGCAGGAGGAAAGGTGCACTCTTTGGTGTCACCAGAGGCTAGGAAGGCGTGTTTTCCTAGATGAAGGAAACCATGTTTTAAAACATGTTTTAAATGCTGAAACCAAATGGCCAACAATTGTGTTTAAAAGGCAAGATATGGCCGGGCACGGTAGCTCACACCTGTAATCCTGGTAGTTGGGGAGGTTGAGGTGGGAGGATCACTTGAGCCCAGGAGTTTGAGACCAGCCTGGGCAAGAGCAAGACTCCATCTCTACAAAAAATACAAAAATTAGCCAGGTGTCGTGGCATGCGCCCACAGTCCCAGCTACTTGGGAGGCTGAGGCAGGAAGATCACTTGAGCTCAGGAGTTCAAGGTTGCAGCGAGCTATGATGATGCCACTGCGCTCTAGCCCAGGAGACTTAGCAAAACGCTGTCCCAAAATAAATAAATAAATGGCAAGGTATAATTAAAGATTTTGAGATATTTTAGTTCTCTAGGAGTGGAATCTTCCTGAAAATGTGGACCTCTAATATTCTTCCTTTTTAGTTCCTTCAATGACTTGTTGAGTACAAGTTTATTTTCAGACTCTTTCCACTTTATCCATTCGCTACATTATTGGAGATTCCTAAACATGTCATTTCAATAACAAAGTTATAAAATTTTAAAGATCGATAAATGAGGTTGTAGTTATAATCAGAGGAATCAGTAAGAGGCACTTAAGGGTCAGTGGAATGGTCTTCTCACAGTTGACAATGTCCTTATAGGAAATGGTATAACCTTGTCTAGGGGACCTGTTTTTTGGGTCATAAGATCTGATAAGGATATTCTACATAAGGATATCCTCTGTACATTTTTGTAAAGTTTGCTGAAGTGGTTTAAAACCCATTTTCATATAGTTTCAGTTCCACTTGGATTGATATTCTGAAAAGAACGTGCCCGAGGTTTCCTGAAGCTCTGTGCACAGAGCTCCCAGGCCAGCGCGCTTCCTGTCTAATGGGGCTCACGGTGCTGAAGGCCTCAGAGCCTTCTAGGCAGAAGCAACAGGGTTGGCGCCACACAGAGAAAAGGATCAAGGGTACACGCAGAGCCCAGGCCAGGGGCCTGGGGGAGTTGGGCTAGAGAAGCAGATTGGGGGGCCTCAGCAGAGCAGTCACAGCTGGGACCTGGGCCAGGGCCAATTCCTGGGGGGAGGGAGCCTGGAGAGAGGAGGGGTGGCCAGGGCTGGGCTGGGGAAGACCCAGAGACCAGGAGGAGAGAAGGAGCCTCAGGGAAAGGAGCCACCCTGCAGGCCCAGAAAGCAGAGAAAAGATGACACTGTTGCACTGTTGCAGGGGGTTGGGGGCACCCGGGTCTCAGCTCTGCCCTTGACTCCATCATCCTTGGTCTCTGTCTCCAGTTCCGGGCTCTGTATCTTCTTGCTTCCATTCCCACTTTCATTTGCATTCTCTGTCCCCAGGGAGCTCTCTTTGGTCTGTGGAGCTCTATGTATCTGTAGACAGAAGGCCCTCCTGGCACGTGGCCCGGCCCACCCCTTCCCTGGCTTAGACACAAGCACACGAGTGCGTGCGTGCGAGCAAAAACACACACATGCACACACGCACACACACAGGGTCAGAAAAGGATTTTGCCCGCAGGTTGCCTAGGACCCACCTGGACGCCGTCTCTGTACCACCCTAAGTCACAGGTCCCAGCCCTCCAGGGGCCTTGGATTCCCATGCTCTGAGTACAGGGTCAGATCCAGGTGGACAGGCATGGGCAGTGAGTGGGGAGCAGCCCAGTGTCCACCCCCGGCACTCCCAGAAGGCAGAAGGCAGCCTGGACTGGTCTCTGTGCCCACAAGGACCCAGCCCCGGGGCTTCCCACACCACCTGGCTGCACTGGGTCGGGTCACAGGTGTGGGGAGAGAAGACGCTGGTCTGGGAGCCGGGCCTCCAGGCTTTGCTCCCTGCCGTGTGTTGGGAAGGGAAGGGACCTTGGCTGAGCCCCCCATGCCCGGTCCTGTCCTGAGATTCGCCATTCAGTCACAGCAGCCATGGGGAGCAGGAAGGAGTGTCATCACCACTGAAGAGGTGAGGAAACAGCACCACCGGGAGGTGAAGTGAGGATGTATGTCCCCAAGGTCACCCTGAAGGTAAATGCCAGAGTGGGCGTTGACAGAGAGATCCAGAAGGCCAGAAAGCCTGTGCTCGGTCCCCACACCCTGGAGCCCCTGGGACATTGCAGGACCTGAGTCTCAGTGTCCCAGTTGCAGACTCTGCCTTTGCCCAGGGTCGCCTGCGAGCCAGCAGCTGTTCCTGTCCTCCCGAGGCTGCACTGAAAATCCTTGGCTGGGACGACTAACAGATCCTGACTTTTCGTCATTTCTGGTTCCACTTTGGGGGGCTCATCTCCTGCTACCTGATCAGACCCCTGTCTACTCTCCTTGTTTTGTTTTGTTTTCCTTTACGTAATCCTGGGACGGAAGCAAGGTTTATTCCGTCGCCCTGGGTGAAGCAGCGCTTCAGCGACCACTTTCCCACGCAGGGCTCTGACAGTCGGCTCTGGACGGGAATTCCTTCTCCCAGGGACTCATTACAGATGGTGTTTGATGTCCAAGTGGACCTTCGCCCTGGCAGCCGGAACTGGCTCTCCCTGCTTTATGTCAGCCTGGGAACCTCCTCTTCTGTGATGGCTTTATTAGTGCTTAATGATTAGAGAAGTATTTGCTCGTGGAACAGTCAAGTAAGACAGAGACGTCGCATGGAAAATCTCTCTTACCACCAATCCTCCCCCAGCCCCTCTAATTTCATATGTGGTTTGCTTTTCCCGTCTTTCTTTACTACTTTGTCGTTCTTTGGACGGACATTAATGGAGCACCTACCGCGTGGTAGGGTTGGGTGAAGGCGCTGGGGGTGCAGCTGAGCCTACTGGCTGGGGTGGGGCTGGAGGTGGGGGTTATTTTAAATAGGGCGGTCAGAGCAGGTGACTTCTGCACCGAAACGATAAGGATTAGGAGTCAGTCCGAGGAGGACCTTGGAGGAAGAGCTTTACAGGCAGCGATAACCCAAGTGCAAGGGCCCTGGGGCAGGAAGGAGCTTGGTGTGTTGGGGAAGCAGAAAAGACAAGTGTGTCTGGAGAGCCAGGTGTGGGGGCTGGGCCGTAGGCAAGAGTTTGGATTTTATACTGTGTACAAGACTGTGTGCGTCTGTGTGTGTACTGAGCGGCTGGGAAGTCTAATCAAGGTGGGGTTTTGCATGTCCTGGGTTTTGAGAGAGCAGATGGAGATTATGATGGTCCACGGAGTTAGGAATTTTGCCTGTTTGTTTGAGTCTATGTCCAGCCCCTTGCAGCAGCTGGCACATAGTAGGTGCTCAGTAAAATCTGTCACATGAATGAATACAGCACTGAGGGAGGCAGGTTTCTGGATGTGGGGTGGAGATGAGTGTGTTCCCTCCTGCTTCTTCTGCTCAGTGAAGCCTGGGATGGGGTCACAGGCCAGGGGAGGACTGGGAGGGGACAGGCTGGGAGCGGGTGGCAGCGGGAGCAGCTATGCAGGAGAGCATTTGCACTCACCGTGCCACAGGAGTGTCGTCAGGATCCATTTCTCATCCGGTCGATGGCATCTGGGTTGGTGCCCATCTTTCCAGCACTGAATTGCAGCTCTACCTTAGTCAGACACTAGGTTCCCAGACATCCTTGTATCTCGTTCTGTGTGGCATTTATTTTCCTGGTCTCTGTTTCTGTTCCTGGCACATACTAGACTCTTTTGATTACAGTAGCTTTACAGCTTTTCTAGTTTTTGAAATGTTGCAAGTACCCCTTCACTTTCTCATCTCAAAGTCATGTTTGTTTAGCCTCAGTATAACAGGAATTACTAAACGTTCTCCCAGAGTGGCTGTCCCATCTGACGCTGCTGTCAGCAACGTGAGAGTTCCAGGTGCTCCCCATCCTCAGCAGCATTTGGTGTTGTCAGTCTGTTGACTCTCAGCCGTCCTGGTGCGAGGGGCTAGTGGTATCTCACTGCGGTTTTAATTTAGTTTCTCTGGTGACCAATGACCTTGAACACCTTTTCATGCGTTCATACGCCACTCTGTTATCCTCTTTTGTGAGCTGCTCCTTCCAGATTTTTGCCCATTTTACAATCAGCTCTTTTTCTTACTGATTTTTTGGAGTCCTTTATATATTTGGGGATGAGCCCTTTATCAGACACACGTAATGTAGACCTCTTGTCCCAGTCTGCGACCTGCCTTTGTGCTCTCTGCATGGTGCTTTCTTTTTTTTTTTTTTTGAAACAGAGTCTCACTCTCTTGCCCGGGCTAGAGTGAGTGCCATGGCATCAGCCTCGCTCACAGCAACCTCAAACTCCTGGGCTCAAGGGATCCTCCTGCTTCAGCCTCCCGAGTAGCTGGGACTACAGGCATGTGCCACCATGCCCGGCTAATTTTTTCTATATATATTTTTAGTTGGCCAGATAATTTCTTTCTATTTTTAGTAGAGACAGGGTCTTGCTCTTGCTCAGGCTGGTCTTGAACTCCTGAGCTCAAACGATCCTCCCGCCTCGGCCTCCCAGAGTGCTAGGATTACAGGCGTGAGCCACCGCGCCCCGCCTGCATGGTGCTTTCTGATGAAAGTCTGTGCTTTTCTTAGATTAATTTCTAGTTATTTTATAGTTTTATTGCATATTGCAAATGGGGTTAAAAATATTAATATAAAACCCACTAGTTAAGACATTATATAGTGGAGAAGGGAATTCAATGTGAGGGATTTTCTTCTCCAGACTTCTGGTTTTTTGGAGGCGGTCGTACTGGACCTCTTCTGGTTTTGGTTTCTCTGGTGGTTTCCTCCGGGAACCACTATTTCTGAATTTATGAGGCCACATCGCTGCCCTCAGATGCCCCCGCCCTGAAAACTCTGCAGCTTCCAACACTTGCTTAGAGACTCAGAGGCAGAATCACTTGACTCTCCGTGTTGTGCATCAGCCACTGACTTTTTCTTTCACTCCTCTTCCATTCTTCCTCCTCCGTCCATCTCCAGACCTCTCTCGGTTTTGCCTGCACATTATTAAGGTTGGGAGTGTTCATATTAATTTTGTGAACGTATCTCAGCCTCCCACATCCTGTCTCTAGAGTGAATCTAAATGCTGAAAACCCAGGCTTTGTGGTTTATGTCATTGTAGTTAGGGAACGTGTCTCCCTAAGCCCGGTCACGGCTACACTCCCCTCCCTAGTCCTCCTATCTCAGTGCTGGTCCCCCAAAATCTGCTTCTTGTGGAGAGCAATCGCTCAAAAGGGGCCCTTTTTGATTTTCCACTGACAATACAATCATGCCATGATCTGTTGGCTTCCTGCTTGGACCACAGCTGCTGGGTGCAGAAAGCAAAACAAAACATGTAGCTGGTCCTGACTGGTCCTGCCCGCCCAGCGTCCCTGCCCGCACTTCCTCTGGGAAACCACCTCTGCCCTTGGTTGCCATCTCGATGGCCTCATGAATAGAGACTCCAGGGCCCTGCCCTCTCCAGGACTAGGGCCGGTTCCCAAGTCCAGCCACTCTGACTCTCCTGGAGCTCCGACTCTGAACAAAATAATACAAAAACAGAAAACATGGCCGGAGCGCTGCTCATCCCAGGCGCTGGTTCCATCCAGGACTGTTCACTGGTTCCTGCTCCCAGGCCCTGGAGTGTCGCTAGTTCCTGTCCTTCCTGAGCCCAGATTCCATAATTTCTCCTTCAACCATGCGAGATCCCCCCTGTTTTTAGTTAGCCAAGGTGAGTTTTCTACCAACCAAAGAGCCCTAGTAGGTAGAGAAGGTAATCAGAGAGTCCAGGAAACAGGAAACAGAGGCGCATGTGGTGAGGAAACAGAACAGGAGCAGCTTGGGGTGAGGCCAGGGCACCAGAGCCCCTGCCCAGCACCTGGCTCCAGGGCAGCTGCCTTCTCTGGTTCCGCCCTCCCTGAAAGCCTTCTCCCTTCTCAGCTCCTCCTCTGGTCCTTCCCTCTGGGTCCCTGTCCTGTCTGCAGCCTCCACTCTCCCCTCTCTGCTGTTGCCTCCCAAGCATGACTCTCCGGCTCAGCTCCTCTAACCTCCGTCTCCCAGCCCAGAACATTCAGCGCCACCTTCTACCCTCTGCTGACTCCCTCCCGTTTCCTCTATTTGTCACGCTTGTCTGTCCTCAGCAGGCTTTGGAGACAGGCAGAACTGGACCAGAGCCTGGCCTCTACCTCTTCCTGGCTGTGTCTTTGCACAAGAGCCTCCACCTCTAACGTGGGGACCATGACATTGACCTTCATTGCAAGGAGATTGTAAAAGGTGAGTAAGAGCTTGCTTGAGACGCGCTGACACTCAGTAAACAATCTGTGAACAAAAAGAAAGAAGAAACCTCCCAAGAGGGGAGTGCTGTGCTGTGCTGACTGTCCTGTCCCCCACTCAAATATCTGTTGTACTTCTTGACTCAGACTTATTATTTTATTATGAAAATTAGAATTATTTCATAAAATATATGATTTTAAAATAAAAAAATAAATTTTGAGAGGTCACTAGGGTTTTGATGAAAAGTTAAAAGGTAGATGGGAAAAATCAAGCATGCTGCAAAGTCAAGGTGGTCATAGGTATGATTCAGTAGAAACAGCAGATACTGAATATGACCCCCAGCTGCCGTCCTGGGAGGTGGCAGCACGTGCGAGAGGAAGCCCCTCCCAGTCCCCTAATGAGATGGATTTGGGGTGAAGGTTTGAGCAGGAACTTGGGAGAGGTGAGTGTTCTATACAGTAGAGCAGAAGGGAATAAAATGCCAGGGGAAAGGTGGAGACCTGAGGCAGGCAGGGAGGGGCCTGCATGGTGGGGCACAGTTGCCAGGCCCAGGGCCACAGCAGCCCAAAAGGGACTTGGGGTGACAGGAAGGAATAGGGAGATTTTACCTCGGGGAGCACTGTGCTAAACTCTCCTTCCTGTCCCCACCACAGAATCTTGTTGTTTTTTTTTTAAGAGACAAGGTCTTGCTCTGTCACCCAGGCTGGAGTGCAGTGGCATCATCATAGCTCACCGCAGCCTTGAACTCTTGGGCTCAAGTGATCCTCCCACCTCAGTCTCCTGAGCAGCTGGGCCTAGAGGCAGGTGCTACCATGCCCGGCTGATTTTTCTTATTTTATGTAGAGTTGGGGTCTCACTGTGTTGCCCAGACTGGTCTTGCCTCAAGCAATCCTCCCGCCTCGACCTCCGAAAGTGCTGGGATTGCAGACATGAGCCACTGTGCCCAGCCACTACAAAATCATGAGTGAGCCACAGAGCTCGCTTTTTCGTGATAGGAGATTTGGGGCATCTTGAAAGGGGGGCTGAGTTTTCTGTCTGGGTTTGAGGCAAAGACAAAAGCAGGTTATGCAGAGACACTGCAGTTGAGGACAGAGATCCTGAGTGTGGCAAACAGCAGGATGAACAATTCCGGGTAGAACTTCAGGTGGTGGAAAGAGTGAGTTCAAGTCAAGACTGCCAGAAAGTAAACGGCCATGCAGCCTATATCTGGCTCATAGGTGGAGTGAATGGAGTTGGAAAAAAGAAAGTCCCAGAGCAGGGTGGAAAGATCTAGAAGCCCCGGAGGAATGGAAGAATCTCCTAGGCTGGAAGGTGCAGGATCTCATCTCATCAAGTTTGAGAGGCTGCCTTTGACCCTCCGCCTTCCCCCATCCTGTGATTAGAGAGCTCGTGGAAGAACCAAATTCTGCATCGGAGCAGGGGACCTGCTTGGGACGATTCATGAAGGATGTCAGGAGATGGCCCTTCGGCCCCTGGTTCCACTGTGACTCTGCGAGAGCGTGTGGGTGGAGAGCACCTGTCTGCAGGGTGAGCAAGCTCCGGAGGTCACAGGGGTTGCACGTACATGCCCCAGCCTGTGCCTGTCTGTCCGCTAGCTGTGGGGCCCTTTGCCAAACAAAATTCACTGTGACATAGTCACAGTTGTGTACTCAGGTGCCTCTGCACGTGCAACTCCTTGTGTTATGACTGTCACTGCCATCCATAGCCCTCCAGCCTGGCGGGCTCCTACCTACCCCTAGGATCCATTTCAGGAACCACCTCCTCAGGGAAACCTTCCTGGACTACCCTTTCCCCGCCAGGCTGCAAGAAATGCCCCACCTGCGAGACCCCCATGCCCCCAGCGCATTCTCCTCACTGTATGGTGGTTTCCCTTTGAACCCACAGATGCAGCTGGACTTTCAGTTTATTGGGGACGGGGTTGGTGCCTATTCATTGTTTCATTGCATTTTCCCTAAGCGTCCAGTGAGCACTGGTCGATGTTCCAGGAGCTATGCTAGGTGCTAGGGATTCAAAACCAAAAAGGAGGGGCGATTTTAGTCAAGTGGGAGATAGTTTCAAAATGTGCAGCTCATCAGGGGCAAAATGAGAGCCCTGGGCACTATTGGGATGGAACCGCCTGGCCTGGGAGAATTCAAGGAGGGCTTCCTGGGGGAGGAACGCTCCCAATTGCTGTTGAAGAAGGACTACGTCAGCTGGGTTCACCTGCAGGGCAGGGTGGCTGGCCAGCTGTTCGTCTTCCACTGCCAGGGTGGTTCTGGGGAGAGTCGCCACGCTTGGACCCCGTTTCCCGACATTCCCACGCCTTTGCACCCACTCTCACCGGAGGAAGCGATGGTGAGAGCCCGTGGGGTCCTCCTCTCTTTCCCCTTCCATCCCTGCAGAGGCTTCCGAGGGGCTGGGACCCTGTCGCCTGCTGAAGGGAAGTCCCCACGTGCTGCCAAGGAACGTCCACGTGAGACTACGTGCGAGGGAGAAATAGGCATCTTTCGCCTGAGCTCTGGACCTCTCCGGGGGCCCAGCGGTGGGACAAGGAACCGCTGCCACTCTTTGAAACTCCCCCTCACTGGGTCACTCGGTCGCTCATTCACTCAATGCACACAAACTTGGTGCCCGGTGCTGATGACTCAAAGATGATGCCATCCTGGTCAGAGTGTTCTTGCCAAGGGGAAGGTGTCACCCAAGAACTCAGTGACAGGGTGGACAGAGCCCAGGAGAGAGACTCTGGGCCGCCCAGAGGGGCATCTGTCCAGGAAGCTGCACAGAGCGGGCAGAGGGCCCAGCGACCTCACTGGACGTGCCCAGAGGTGGGAGAGGGGGACTGCCAGGCCCACTGCCATTTCCTGCTGTGTGTCCTCGGCCAGAGATGTCCCCTTTCTGAGCCTCAGTGTCCTCTTCTGAGGTTGTGGGTAATAATGGCTGTTCGCCCAGTGGATGGGGTGAAGGTTGAACGAGATTCTGCCTGGGGTGGAGGATGTGCGCTGTGAGGTCTGGAGCCTGCCCTGACCCTCCTCCTCCCTGGGATGAGGCCGAGCCTGGAGTGGGCAGCTGTCCCTCAGGAGCCACCAGGTGACCAGCAGGAGATCGGAGGACCGGGGGGCAGGGCTGGGTCCCTGGGTGGCCAGGTCCTGTTCTGAGAGATGACCCGCCCCCCCAGGCAGCCCTGCTGGTCCTGGCTGCCAC
>JAQIFY010005152.1:0-11253 GCA_028533085.1 Varecia variegata | reverse complement strand
TTTTGAGACAGAGTCTCGCTCTGTTGCCCGGGCTAGAGTGAGTGCCGTGGCGTCAGCCTAGCTCACAGCAACCTCAAACTCCTGGGCTTAAGCGATCCTACTGCCTCAGCCTCCCGAGTAGCTGGGACTACAGGCATGCGCTGCCATGCCTGGCTAATTTTTTGTGTATATATATATTTTAGTTGGCCAGATAATTTCTTTCTATTTTTAGTAGAGATGGGGGTCTCACTCTTGCTCAGGCTGGTCTCGAACTCCTGACCTTGACCGATCCACCCGCCTTGGCCTCCCAGAGTGCTAGGATTACAGGCGTGAGCCACCGCACCCGGCCCCCACTTTTTAATAGGGTTGTTTGATTTTTTTCTAGCTGATTTTCCTGAGTTCTATATAAATTCTTGTTATCAGCCCCTTATCAGATGTATAGCATGCAAATATTTTCTCCCATTCTGTAGGTTGTCTATTCACTCTAGTGATGGTTTTTTTGGCTGTGCAGAATTTGATCAGGTCCCATTTATTTATTTTTGTTGATGCTATGATTGCTTTTGGGGTCTTCTTCATAAATTCTTTGCCTAGGAGGAGGTCTATAAGTGTTTTTCCAATGTTTTCTTCTAGAATTCTTATGGTTTCATGCCTTAGTTGTTTAAGTCTGTTAACCACTGTGAGTTGACTTTTGTGAGAGGTAGGAGGTGCAGATTCTGTTTTCAGTCTTCTACATGTGGCTATCCAATTTTCCTAGCACCGTTTATTGAATAGGGATTCTTTTCTCCAGTGTATGTTCTTGTTTGCTTTGTCAAAAATCAGATGGCAGTATGAGGATCATTTTATGTCTGGGTTCTCAGTCCTGTTCCATTGGTCTATGTCTTTATTTTTGTGCCAGTACCATGCTGTTTTGGTTACTATAGCCTTCTTCTGATAAATTGATATCTTCCAGTTTGTTCTTTTTGCTTAAGGTTACTTTGGCTATATGGGGTCTTGTCTGGTTCCATACGAAGTGTAAAATTATTTTTTCTAGATCTGTGAAAAGTGACATTGGTATTTTAATAGGGATTGCATTGAATCTGTAGATCACTTTGAGTAGTATAGACATTTTAACAATGTTGATTTTGCCAGTCCATGAACATGGTATGGTTTTCCATCTGTACTACTCACCCACAAAAAACAACGGTGAACTAGCACCTCTTGTATTATCCTGGATGGAGCTCGAGCCCATTCTACTAAGTGAAGTATCACAAGAATGGAAAAACAAGCACCACATGTACTCACCATCATATTGGTACTAATTGATCAACACTTATGTGCACATATGAAAGTAACATTCATTGGGTGTTGGGCAGGTGGGAGGGAGGAGAAGGGGATGGGTAAATGCACACCTAATGGGTGTGGTGTGCACTGTCTGGGATGGGCATGCTTGTAGCTCTGACTTGGGCAGTACAAATGCAACATATATATAAACTAAACATTTGTAACCTCATAAAATTTTGAAATAAAAAAAATAAAGTCTAAAGTCCAAAGTCTTATTTAAGTATCATCTAAATGAGATATGGGTGAGACTAGATTCAAGGTACAATTAACCCTGCGGCAAAATTCTCCAGTTGTGAACATATGAAACCAGATAAATTATGTGCTTCCAAAATACAATCGTGGGAGACAGGCATAGGAAAGATATTCCCATTCCAAAAAGGAGAAAACAGAAGGAAGGAAGGGTGATGGGTCCCAAACAAGTCCAAAACCTAGCAAGGCAAATTCCACTGGATCTCAAGGCTTGAGACTAATCCTCTCTGGCTCAGTGTCCTGCCTTCTAGGCCCACTGGGGTGGCAGCATCATCCCCACAGCTCTGTGGGGTGTCCCTGCCCCTTTCACTCTGTGATGTCCCACTCTGTAGCTCTAGGTAAGGATCCTGCCCCCGTGGCTCTGCTGGGCCTGGGTCCACCAGGTGGTCCTGCCCTCAAGGATCTGGGTGGAGGCTGTCCAGCCTGTTGAAACTGAGGTGATGGCCCTGATGGCCTTTGAATCTCTTTTGGGGTCATTTTTCCTTCTTCTTGAAGAATAGTGCACATTTGCAGCTGAATAGCTCTATTGTCCTATCCTGTCAAATTCAAGAAGTTCAATAGCCTTCCTTAATTTCATCCTATCACTGTCTCCTTCAGTTAAAATTGGCAGTGTTTCTATTCATATAATCCCATAAACTCTACCTGTTCACTACACCCTTAGTGTTCTACCGGAACAAGCTTTCTCATTTTTTGTGATATGAATAGGCTGAGAATTTTCCAAATCTTCAAATTCTGGTTTCTTTTTGCTTAACAATTCCTTCCTCAATTTATCTCTTTCCTTTTGCATTTTGTTATAAGCAGTCAGGAGTAACCAAGTTGCTCCTTTAACACTTTGCTTAGAAATATCCTCAGCTAAATACCCAATTTTATTGCTTGCAAGTTCTATCTTCCATGAAACAGTAGAACACAGTTCAGTCAAATTCTCTGCCACTTTATAACAAGGGTTACCTTTCCTTCAGTTTCTAATAACATATTCCACATGGGTAACTGAGACCTCACCAGAATCACCCTTAATGTTCATATGTATAGCATGTACCTCAAAACTCTTCCAGCCTCTACCCATAACCCAGTTCCAAAGCCATTCCCACATGTTTAGGTGTTGTTACAGTAGCACCCCACTCCTGGGACCAAAATCTGTCTTAGGCAGTTGGGGTTGTCATAATAAATTACCATAGATTGGATGTATTAAACAATAGAAATTTAGTTTTCTCACCATTCTAAAGAAGTCCATAACAGTAAACATAGTTATTTTAAAGTCTATGTCTAATAATTCTAATATTTTAGATCCCTTTAATTCTGTTTCTGTCATATGTTGTTTCTGCTGCTGCTTGTTCAAGATGTCATGTCTCCTCATGTACCTGAATATTCTTGATCGTGTTCTAGGAATTGTATATGAAAATTTGCTTGTGAAAATAAACTGAGGTCTAGAATGATGTTAACTTTCTCTAAGTAGCAATTAAGTTTTATTTCTGACAGGTTCTTTGAGGCAATAGGAAGGAAAGATCACATTAATCCAGTTTCTGGGATTGAGATTTTTTTAGATCATTCAGATGATTAGAAGCTAAACTGTAGTACATGCCAGGGATAATTCACTTCCAGTTCACCCTTACTACTAGGGCACACCCTTTAAAGTCCCTACCCAAATGGAGGGGGTTTATCAGGGCCTCAAGCTTTTCTCCATTTTTTTGTCCCCCTAGTTTTGCAAAACTTTTAAAATCATCACTCAGCCTTCTGGCCACATTTTCTAGAATTGGCATATTCACCTAGGAGAAAAATAGCTCCAAATGCCAGACCCAACTCTCTGAATTTCTGTCTTCTCCTAGATTTTGGCCCAGAAATTCTTCATTATTTTATTAGCTCTTTGTGCCTTCAAGCTAACTGAAAATACATATATTTTTAAGTCAGTGGTCCATGCCAGCTGCCCCTTTCCCTACACATTATTAAGTAATCTTACATTTGTCTTTCCTTCCTTTCTTCTGCAAGAAGGAAGAGGGAAAAAATACTTTGGGGACTAGTTAACTAAGCATCACTTTCCAACCATTTAATTTATTGGTCTATCACTTTTGCTGAGTGTCTGTAGTTAGCTGGCAACTCGATTTTTTTTTTTTTGCAACTAGATTTTATAATTATCATATATACTTTACATAGGTTTTAATGAAATGTACTTTATTTTCACTAAGTATAAAATAGAAGATGATTTTTGTACTCCTCTAGCTTGATTTCACTGGTCACCATGGATAGAGCAGACATCATAATCAGAAGTAAATGCAGATTTATTCAATTCAAACTGTGTAAATTATTAATGTCATTAAATTTGCATATCAGAAAAATGACTACCCCAACCCTAAGGCTTACTTTTTTCATAATAATAAGGCAAAATACTTTCATCTTTGAATTTATATTTTATAGGTAATATATAATATTATATGTAAATCCATGGCTTAAGGCCGGGCATGGTGGTTCATGCCTATAATCTTAACACTTTGGGAGGCTGAAGCAGCAGGATCACTTGAGGCCCGGAGACCAGCCTAAGCAACACAGTGAGACCCCATCTCTACAAGAAAAAAAAAAAATTAGCCAGGTGTGGTGGCCTGTGCCTGTAGTCCCAGCTACTCAGGAGGCTGAGGCAGGAGGATCACTTGAGCCCAGAAGTTTGAGGTTGCTGTGAGCTACGATGACACCACTGCTCTCTAGCCTGGGCAAAAGAGTGAGAGACACTATCTCAAAAAATAAAATAAAAAATATATATACATACATATATACATGGTATATATTTTCAATGATTTTAGAAGTTTATATTTCATTATTAAAGACAAAAGCTTTTATGCTGTAATTTACAGCCAGACCTTGATATTTAAGAATCAATTTGCCAGTTTTCTCTCTGCTGTCTTTCTTAACTTCCCCCTCACCTTAACCCTCCTTCCATAATCCCCTTTGATTGGGACTTAAGGTTACAATAGATTCCTCTGCAGAAGGTCTTTCGGTAACATGTTCATGGGCAAATCTCAAGTGAAGGGAAATTATCTGTGTAAGATATACAGTTAGTAGCAGAGCTGGCTAAGACCCAAACCTTCTGAATGCTAAGCTAAACTTTCCCCTAGCCTTGGTACTTTCCCCCAACCTGATAGTTAGCACACCCTTGAGGCAAAATAGCAAAAGATGTGCCTCTCCCATGGAAGGGTTGAGGGAGAAGGTATAGGCAAAGTTCACTCCATTTTCCCTTCTCATAAGGATTTTACTTTCAATGGACTCTCTAGCTTTGTCTTCCTAGTGACCTGATAAGGGAGTGTGTGTCAACTATGTTACTAAGCAACTTTAACTACTTAAGGTAAAAATGACCCCTGATTAGTAAATTGCATCTGGACTGGGAGGATTATAAACTATGATTAATACCTAATAGGAAACTGTAGCTTTGAGTTTCTGTGAGTGTGTTGACTTTTGAAACTGGCCAAATCCATTGTGGGGACCCTGGAAGCTATACCTTGGAATTATTACAAGAGATTCTGGCCCCTGGGGTATGAGGCTTTTAAGGCAGGGCAGCTCCTGTACCCACTCAATGTGAATGTCTTTTCCTCATACCTGAGCTCTGTAACCTGAGGTCTAAGAAAATAGCTGTGTTCTGTGTGTATATGGCAAGGGCTCCTACAGGAACAGAAATGTCTGAGGTTTCCCTACTGGAAACTGTGTTTACTGTTTTACATTTTTCTAAGTGGATTATGCCAAATGTGGCCTCTTGTGAGTGTGAATGTTTAGCTAAGCCTAAGACCAAGCCCCAGTGAGCATTACAGAAGGCGTCTGGGCTAGAATTGGGCAGGTTCTGTGTCTCGAGCTGTGCTTACAACCAGCACAATGCATTCTACTTCTGTAAGGACAACGTTTTTTAAATAATGCTGACACAGTCTGTAGCTTTATTTATGATGGGGTACAACCCCTGCTAAAAGAACCCATACAAATGATCTGGAGTCCTATTTTCTGGATCACAAGAATCCAACTGTTGTAATATCAACTCTAATTCTCTAATAATTTCGATAATAGATGCTACAACCTAGATGAAATGTGCCAATTTTAAGTACTTAATTTTCTTAAAAAGTAAACAATCTTTCCACATTTTCATGATGCTGTTTTTCCTCCTCTCTCTCTGCTTCCTTCCAGATGAAAAATTAAACTCACCTTAGCTGTTTTCCTCATTTTGAGTTTCTTCCTCAGGCAAGACGTCAGCATCTGAGACCTCACCTTGCTGTTGCTCAGTTACTCTCTTTTGGACCATGGCTTCCGTGTGCCTGTGGATGATCTGATGGGCTGCAAGAATATGTTTCCGCTGTGCGTTCCTCACTGTGCCAAAGTGACATAATAATTTTTATTCTGAAAGTCTGAATGAAACCATTCCCAAATATTTTCAAGAGAGTACCAATAAGAATGACAATTTTACAAACTTCATTATTTTCTGACTTGGGGCTGATTGGGTTAAATAAAAGTTACCTGTTCTCTGCTTTAGAAGGACACCTCCTAAAGGTAAACAAAACCCAAGTCTTACTTCTTGCTGCTCCCTCTGTTCCCACTTTTTAGTTCAGCCCATCACACTGCTCCCCACCAGGCTGGCTTCCAGCCCCCTCAGCAGCTGCCCAGGCCTGCAGTGCCTGCACTCCCACTCCTACCCTGGTGGCAAAGCCCAGCTCAAGTCCCAGCTCCTCCAGGAAGCTCCTCCTCTGATTCTGTCAGCCCACATTTACCACTTACGACACTTGAGTTTGTATCAACCCATTCAGCATTAAAGCATTCATGTGAGTTACATTTTGTTTTCTACCTAGATTGTAAATGACTGAAAAATAAAGGCCTCGTCTCACACTTCTAACACGCAGGGCACTGGTTGATGGATGATGAGTTTCTGAGCTCATGGTTTTAGAACATGGCCCTAGCTCCAAATTCTAAGAATATTTATTATCAAGGCTTAGTAAAGAAAATACTAAGCATCTAAGATTGAATTAAGATGGCAGACGAGAAAAACCGCCAGCCAGAGTATCTCTGCAAGAAAGACAGATTTTAGAAGAAAGTGAAAAAAAATCAACAGGCAGACAAACATAGATCAGACGAGGGTCAGAAGGAAGGGTGTCTGAAACCTCAGGAGACTCCACAGGAAGAAGTTGCAGAGGAGAACTGGAAAGAGAAAGGCCCCCGAGAGGCTTGGAGACCAGCAACAAGGGTAGGTGGGGCAGTTACATTTCCCCTCCTTTGCATTTTGGACTGTGGGTGAGCTCCTGAACAGAGACCTGCCCACGCCAGCCCAGAAATGGCCACCACCAATGAGCCGTGAGCCTCTTACGGACAGGGCACCAGGCGCCCAGCTCCCTTGGGGCACCTCCTCCTGGTCCACAGACCCGAGCCGATCGGCAGGCGCCATATTGCTTCATTCTCCCCTCCCCCTTTGCCTACCGGCCACTGCCGAGAGAGACAATTTAGCCACCACCCGGAGGCATCTGCAGGGAACAGGACCTTTCCTTTTGGGGACCTACAGCAGACTGAGGGGTACCCAGACTGTGAGGTCCCTACCCGCCAGCCCTCCTAGGCACCGCTTGCCTGGTGACTCCAGGAGAGCAGGGCAAATCCTGAGGCAGAGAGACATCAATCCAGCTTGGGCACCCCATGGGTGACTTGAGACCAGCACTCCTCTCCCTGGAAGGGTCAGGGATTGATCTCCAGTGCGCAGGGGACAGGCCGGCAGACCAGATCCTGTACACCCAGGTCTCGATCACATTGCCCTGGGGGACAGAAGGGATATTTGTGAATGACCCTACTGAGTGTGTGTGCCTTCAGGGGCAGATCGGCGTGCTTGATGGGCAACCCTCCTCTCATAGGAAGGCCATGCACCCAGCCCAGGCTGTGATCCTGGGCAGGGAACCTACTGGCCTGCATGACAGCCAGGGTAGATGCACTGGCTTGGAGTCCTGCCTGCTGCAGAGGTCCGGGAGAAACTGCGGAATAGGGGAGGGTGGAAAGGAGCAAGGCCTGCTCTAGACTGTAGGTCTCAGACAGCCCCACCCCCACATGCAGACTTTTCTGCTGAGTGGGGCTATTCCAGCCCCTCCCTGGCAGCTTTGCCCAGAGGCAAAGAACAGACCTTTGACCCCTGCTTTCAGCATTTGTGGAGCTTGAGGGCAGGTTCACCCAACCCAGCTCTGCCCAGACTCACTCCCTGACCTGCCCCCACTGAGGTACAGAATAAAGACACACCTGGAAGTCCCACGGGTGAGGCCTCACCCACCGCATTAAGTGTCTCTCCAGAGGAACAAGAGCTGCTTACAGGACCCAAAAACAACACTGCAGCCTGCTCCTCCCAGCAAGTGCCACCTACTGACAGGGAGGTCATTCTGCACACCCTTTTACTGCATCTACTGACTCATATAGGGTGTGGTCGAATCTCACCCACAAACACCACCTACTGGCTCAGAGACTAAACAGGGTGTGTCATTATGTAAATGAAAATCTAAAGGTAAGAAACAACAGCTGATCCAGATGGGAAGAAATCAGCGAAAGAACTCTGGAAGTATGAAGAATCAAATGGAAAGCACACCCCCAAGGAGGAACACCAGCTCTGTAGCAATGGACACTAACCAAATTCAGAACACTAAAATGTCAGAAGAAGAATTTCAAACATGGATCGTAAGAAAACTCAACGATATGCAAGGAAAAATGGATAACCAACACAAAGAAACCACCAAAAAATCCAGGACTTGGAAGAAAAATTCACTAAAGAAATCGACATATTAAAGAAAAATCAAACTGAACTCCTGGAAATGAAGAATTTATTCAGGGAACTACAAAACACAGTGGAAAGCCTCAAGAGCAGGGTAGATCAAACAGAAGAAAGAATCTCAGAGATTGAAGATAACACCTTCCAATTAAATGTCAGTCACAAAGATAAAGCAAAGAAATAAGAGAAAAGACCAAAGTCTGCAAGAAATGTGGGATTATGTGAAGAAGCCTAACGTGAGAGTTATGGGCATTCCTGAGGGTGAAGAAGATAATACGCAAGGGTTGGAAAAGCTATTTGAAGATATAATTGAGGAAAATTTCCCAGGCCTTGCTAAAAATCTAGATATCCAGGTACAAGAGGCCCAAAGGATCCCTGGGAGATTCATTGCAAATAGGAAGACACCACATCATGCAGTCATAAGACTGACCAAATATCCACTAAGGAGGCCCTTCTTCGAGCTGTAAGGCCAAAGAAACAAGTAACCTACAAAGGAAAGCCCCTCCGAATAACGCCAGATTTCTCAATTAAAACCTTACAAGCAAGAAGAGACTGGGGCCCCATTCTCACTCTTCTGAAACGGAATAATGCCCAGCCTAGAATCTTGTACCCAGCAAAGCTAAGTTTTGTATATGAAGGAGAAATTAAGACATTCTTAGATAAACAAAGACTGAGGGAATTCACCAAGACAAGACCAGCCCTCCAAGAAGTACTCAAAACAGAGTTGCACACGGACCAGCACAAGAAACACTCACGAATGTAAAACTACTCAAAAGCTAAAGATCAAAGGCCAGATACCACAATGGCTCAAGAGAGAAAACATAGCAATGAAGTTCTACCCAACAGGATGAACAGAAATCTGCCTCACCTATCAGTTCTCTCAATAAATGTGAATGGCTTGAACTCCCCACTCAAGAGACATAGGCTGGCCCAATGGATAAAAAAATACAAGCCAAGTATCTGCTGTCTCCAGGAAACTCATCTAACCTGCAAAGATTCATTTAGACCGAAAATAAAGGGGTGGAAATCAATATTTCAAGCAAACAGAAACCAAAAGAAGGCTGGTGTGCCAGTTTTAATTTCAGATAACTTAGTTTTTAAATCAACAAAAGTAATGAAAGACCAAGATGGTCACTATTTAATGGTGAAGGGTACAGTTCAACAAGAATATATAACTATACTTAATATGTATGCACTCAACTTAGGTGCACCCAGATTCATAAAGCAAACCCTACTTGATCTAAACCAAATGATAAACAGCAACACCATAATAGCCAGAGACTTCAACACCCCACTGACAGCACAGGACAGATCTTCCAAACAGAAAATAAACAAAGAAATAATGGACTTAAACAGAACTCTAGAACAAATGGGTCTGACTGACATTTATAGGACATTCTATCCAAAATCCACTGAATATGCATTCTTCTCATCAGCTCATGGGACAATCTCTAAGATTGACCATATTCTAGGACACAAAGCATGTCTTAAAAAATTTTAAAAAAATAGAAATTATACCATGCATCTTCTCAGATCACAGTGGAATGAAAGTAGAAATCAACCCTAACAGAAATTCTCATTTTCTACTCAAAGTCATGGAAGCTAAACAACCTTCTCCTGAATGATTATTTTATAAATGAGGAAATCAAGATGGAAATCAAAAGATTCTTTGAACTAAATGACAAAGGAGACATAAGTTATCAAAATCTGTGGGACACAGCTAAAGCAGTCCTGAGAGGAAAGTTTATTTCCATAAATGCCTATGACTAAAAGACAGAAAATTTACAAATAGACAACCTAATGAATAGACTCAAAGAGCTGGATAAAGAAGAACAGATCGACCCCAAACCCAACAGAAGGAGTGAAATTAATAAGATCAAATCAGAACTAAATGAAATGGACAACAGGAAAACTATGTGGGAGAGTAACAAAACAAAAAGTTGGTTCTTTGAAAAGATAAAATTGACATGCCTTTGGCTAGACTAACTAAGAGCAGAAAAGAAAAATCTCTCATAACCTCCATTAGGAACATGAAAGGAGAAATTACAACTGATGCCACAGAGATACAAGATATCATCTATGAATTCTACAAAAATGTTTATGCACACAAACTGGAAAATGTGGAGGAAATGGACAAATTTTTAGAAACACACAGCCTCCCTAGGCTCAACCAGGAAGAAATAGAATTCCTGAACAGACCAATATCAAGAACTGAAATCGCAACAGCAATAAAAAACTTTCCCAAAAAGAAAAGCCCAGGACCAGATGGTTTCACACCCGAATTTTACCACACCTAAAAAGAAGAACTGGTGCCTATCCTACAAAAGTTATTCCACAACATCGAGAAGGACAGAACACTCCCCAACACATTTTAGAAAGCCAACATAACTCTGATACCAAAACCAGGAAAGGACGCAACAAAAAAAGAAAACTATAGACCAATATCCCTTAAGAATATAGATACAAAAATTCTCAATAAAATCCTAGCAAATCGAATCCAGGTGCTCATCAAGGAAATAATCCATCACGTCCAAGTGGGCTTCATCCCAGAGATGCAGGGACGGTTCAACATATACAAATCTATAAATGTAATTCACCACATAAATAGAAGCAAAAACAAAAACCAGATGATCCTCTCAATAGACACAGAAAAAGCATTTGACAAAATTCAACACCCTTTTATGATAAGAACGCTTAACAAAATAGGCATAGATGGTGCCTACCTAAAAATGATACAAACCATATATGACAAACCCACAGCCAACATCATATTGAATGGGGAAAAATTGAAAGCACTTCCACTTAGAACTGGAACCAGACAAGGTTGCCCACTGTCCCCACTGCTATTCAACATAGTGCTGGAAGTCCTTGCGAGAGCAATCAGGCAAGAGAGCAGAATCAAGGGTGTCCAAATGGGGACAGAAGAGATCAAACTCTCACTCTTTGCTGATGATACA
>JAQIFY010005151.1:0-11256 GCA_028533085.1 Varecia variegata | reverse complement strand
TCTCTACTAAAAAAAATAGAAAGAAATTATCTGGCCAACTAAAAATATGTAGAAAAAAATTAGCCGGGCATGGTGGCGCATGCCTGTAGTCCCAGCTACTCGGGAGGCTGAGGCAGTAGGATCGCTTGAGCCCAGGAGTTTGAGGTTGCTGTGAGCTGGGCTGACGCCACGGCACTCACTCTAGCCCGGGCAACAGAGTGAGACTCTGTCTAAAAAAAAAAAAAAAAAAAAGAAGGATGTAAGAAAATTTCTTGAAGCAAATGAAAATGGAAACATAACACATCAAAGCCTATGTGATACAAAAAAAGCAGTGTTAAGAGAGAAATTATAACAATAAATCCCTATTTGAAAAAAGGAGAAAGATTTCACATAAACAACCTAATGATGTGCCTCAAGGAACTAGAATAGCAAGAACAAACCAAACCCAAAATTAGTAGAAGGAAATAAATAATAAAGATCAGAGCAGAACTAAATAAACTGGAGACTAAAAAACAATAGAAAGAATAAATGAAATGAAAAGTTGGTTTTTTTGAAATGGTAAGCAAAATCACTAAAATTTTCACTAGATTAACCAAGAAAAATTTTTAAAAAGAGAAAAGACTAGTCTTAGTCCATTTCATGATGTTACAAAGGAAATACCTGAGGCTGGGTAATTTATAAAGAAAGAGGTTTATTTGGCTAATGGTTCTATACAAGAAGCATGGCACCCACATCTGCTTCTGGTGAGAGTTTCAGGGATCTTCCAATCAAGGCTCAAGGCGAAGGGGTAGTATATGTGTCACATGGCAAGAGAGGGAGAAAGAGAGAGAGAAGCAGGTGCCAGTTTCATTTAAACAATCAGCTTTGGTGAGAACTAATAGAATGAGAACTTACTTATTACTGCAGGGAGGGCACTAAGCCATTCTTGAGGGATCCACCCCAAACCCAGACATCTCATCTCAGGCCCCACCTCCAACACTGGGGATCAAATTTCAACATGAGATTTGGAGGGGATAAACATCCAAACCATATCAAGACCCAAATAAATAAAAGAAGACATGAAAAATGAGATGTTATAACTGATACCACAGAAATAGAAAGGATCATTAGAGACTATCATGAAGAACTATATGCTATAAATTGGAAAACCTAGAGGAAATGGATTAATTCCTAGATATATACAGCCTACCAAGATTGAACCAGGAAGAAATAGAAATCCTGAACAGAACAATAATGAGTAATGAAATTGAAATAAAAAGTCTTCCAACAAAGAAAAACCCAGGATCAGATGGCATAAAGAACTAACACCAATTTTTCTCAAGCTAACCCAAAAAATGAAGAGGAAGAAATTTTTCCTAAGAATCCAGGCCAGCATTACCTGGATACCAAAACCAGACAAGGACAAAGCAAAAAAATGAAAACTACAGGCCAATATCCCTGATGAACATAGATGCAAAAATCCTCAATGAAATACTAGAAACCAAATCCAACAACACATCAAAAAGATAATATACCGTGATCAACTTGGATTTATCCCAGGGATACAAAGATGATTCAATATATGCAAGTCAATAAATGTGATACATCACATCAACAGAATAAAGGACAAAAACCAAACAATCATCTCGATAGACACAGAAAAGCATTTAATAAAATTCAACATCGCTTCGTGATACAAACTCTCAATAAATTAGGCATAAAAAGAACACACTTAAACATAAAGGCCACATGTGACAAACCCATAGCTAAAATCATACTGAATGGAGAAAAACTGAAAGCCTTTCCTCTAAGAACTGGAACAAGACAAGGATGCTTACTTTTACCACTCTAATTCAACACAGTATTGGAAGTCCTAGCCAGAGCAGTCAAACAAGAGAAAGAAATAAAAGACATCCAAAGTAGAAAAGAGGAAGTCAAACTGTCCCTCTTTGCAGGTGACATGATGTTATATATAGAAAAACCTGGCAGGGCGCAGTGGCTCACGTCTGTAATCCTAGCATTCTGGGAGGCAGAGGTGGGAGGATCACTTGAGGTCAGGAGTTCAAGACCAGCTGAACAAGACCGAGACCCAGTCTCTATTAAAAATAGAAAAAATTAGCCAGGTGTAGTGGTACACACCTGTAGTGCCAGCTACTCAGGAGGCTGAGGCAGGAGGATTGCTTGAACCCAGGAATTTGAGGTTTCTGCGAGGTAGGCTGACACCACGGCACTCTACCGGGCAACAGAGCAAGATGCAGTCTCAAAAAAAAAAAAAAAAAAAACCAAAAACCTAAAGACTCTACCAAAAAAACTCTTAGAAATGATAAAAAAAAAATCAGTAAAGTTCAGAATACAAAATCAACATACAAAAATCAGTAGCATTTCCATACACCAATAATGACCTAGCTACAAAAGAAATCAAGAAAGCAATCCCATTTACAATAGCTACATTAAAAATAAAATACTTAGGAATAAATTTAACCAAGGAGGTGAAAGATCTCTACAATGAAAACTACAAAATACTGATGGAAGAAATTGAAGAGGAAACAAACAAATGGAAAGATATCCCATGCTCATGGATCAGAAGATTTAATATTGTTAATATTACCATACTACCCAAAGCAATCTACAAGTTTAATGCAATCTCTATCAAAATACCAATGACATTCTTCATAGAAATAGAAAAAAAAAAATCCTAAAATGGCCAGGCGCGGTGGCTCACGCCTGTAATCCTAGCACTCTGGGAGGCCGAGGCAGGCGGATTATTTGAGCTCAGGAGTTCGAGACCAGCCTGCGCAAGAGCGAGACCCCATCTCTACTAAAAATAGAAAGAAGTTATATGGACAGCTAAAAATGTATGTAGAAAAAATTAGCCAGGCATGGTGGTGCATGTCTGTAGTCCCAGCTACTTGGGAGGCTGAGGTGGGAGGATTTCTTGAGCCCAGGAGTTTGAGGTTGTTGTGAGCTAGGCTGATGCCACGGCACTCTAGCCTGGGCAACAGAGCAAGACTCTGTCTCAAAAAAAAAAAAAAAAAATCCTAAAATTCACATGGAACCACAAAATACCCTGAATAGCCCAAGCAATACTGAGAAAAAAGAACACAGCTGGGTCAGGCACAGGGGCTCATGCCTGTAATCCTAACACTCTGGGAGGCTGAGGCAGGAGGATTGCTTGAGCTCAGGACTTCAAGACTAGCCTGATCAAGAGCAAGACCCCGTCTCTACTAAAAATAGAAAAATTATCTGGGCATCCTGACACATGCCTGTAGTCCCAGCTACTTCCTGAGGCTGAGGCAGGAGGATCGCTTGAGCCCAGGAGTTTGAGGTTGCAGTGAGCTATGATGACACCACTACACTGTACTTAGTGCAACAGAGCAAGACTCTGTCTCAAAAAAGAAAGAAAGAAAGAAAGAAAATAAAGAAAAAAGCTGGAGGCATCACATTACCTGACTTCAAAATATGCTACAAGGCTATAGTAACCAAATCAGCATGGTGCTAACATAAAAATAGACATATAGACCAATATAACAGGCTACAGAACACAGGAATAAAGCCACACATTTACAGCCAACTGATTTTTGACATAGGTGCCAATTATGTTCAGTGGGGAAAGGACACTCTCTTTAACAAATGGGGCTGGGATGGCCAGGCATGGTGCCTCACACCTGTAATTCCAGCGCTTTGGGAGGCCGGAGGATCACTTGAGGCCAGGAGTTCGAGACCAGCCTGAGTAATATGGCAAGACCTCATCTCTACAAAAAATAAGAAAAATTAGCTGGGCATGGTGGTGTACACCTTTAGTTCCAGCTACTTAGGAGGCTGAGGTGGAAGGATTGCTTGAGCAAAGGAATCTGAGCCTGTAATGAGCTATTATTACACCTCTGCACTCCAGCCTGAGTGACAGAATGAGACCCCATTTCTTAACAAAAAAGAAAAAAAAGTGGTGCTGAAAAAACTGGATATCCATGTGCAGAAAAATGAAACTAGACCTCTCTCACCATATACAAAAATCAAATCTAAATGGATTAAAGAAATCTAAATAGATTAAAGACTTAAGCTTACAATTCGAAACTATAAAACCACTAGAAGATAGCATAGGGGAACCACTTCAAAGTAGACTAATGAGACTATATTAAACTATTATAGAAGTTTCTGGACAGCCAAGGAAAAATCAGCAGAGTGAAGAGTAGAAAATATTTACAAACTACTTATCTGACTGTAGAAAATATTTGCAAACTATCTAACAAGGGAAAAATATCCAGAGTATACAGGAAAGTCAAACAACTCAACAGCAAGTTAACAAATATTTAATAATTTGATTAAAAAGTGAGCAATGGATATGAATAGACATTTCTCAAAAGAAGACATACAAATGGCCATCAGGTGAATATGAAAAAATGTTCAACATCGCTAATCATCAGGAAATGCAAATCAAAACCACAATGAAATATCATCTCATCCCAGTTAAAATGGCTATTATCAATATGACAAAAAATAACAAATGCTGGCAAGGATGCAGAGAAAAGGGAATGTAAATTAGCACAGCCATTATGAAAAACACTAGGAAGTTTTCTCAAAAAATTAAAAATAGAACTACCATATGATCCAGCAATCCCACTACTGGGTATTTATCCAAAGGAAAGGAAATCAGTATATAAAAGGAATACCTGCACTCCCATATTTACTGCAGCACTGTTCACAATAGCCAAGATATGGAATCAACCTAAGTGTCCATCAGTCGATGAATAGATAAAGAAAATGTGGTATATATTCACAATGGAATAATATTCAGCTATAAAAAAGAATGAAATTCTGTAATTTGCAGCAACATGGATGGGACTGGAGGTCACTATGTTAACTGAAATAAGCCAGGAGCAGAAACCAAAATGTTTATACCCCCATAATATCTTGAATAAATAAAAAAAGAAAAAAGAAAGACAATACTGCATGTTCTCACTCATGTGGGAGTTAAAAAAAAAAGTTGATCTCATGGAGATAGAGAGTAGAATGATAATTATTAGAGGCTGGGAAGAGTGGAGGGGTGAATGAATAGAGGTTGATTCATGGGTACAAATATACAGTTATATAGAAAGAGTAAGTCCTAGTGTTCAATAACACAGTAGGGTGACTATAGTTAATGATAATTTAGGCTGGGTGAGGTAGTTCACACTCATAATACCAGCACTTTGGGAGGCCAAGACAGAAGGACAGCTTTGAGGTCAGGAGTTTGAGACCAGCCTGGGCAACATAGTGAGACCCCAACTCTACAAAAAAATTTTAAAAATATCCAGTCATGGTGGCACATTTCTGAAGTCCTAGCTACTCAGGAGCCTGAAGCAGAAGGATGGCTTGAGCCCAGGAGTTCCAGCATGGGTGACAGAGCAAGAACCTGTCACTAAAAAAACAAACAAAACAACCGAAGAAATGACAAATGTTTGAGGTGATAGATATACTAAATACCCTGATTAGACCATTACACATTTTATGTATATATCAAAATATCACATGTATCTCATAAATATGAACAATTGTTATGCATCAATAAAAAATTAATGAATTTTTAATAAAAGCTCTTCCTTCACCCTAAGCCAAATATACTCAAACACATCAAAAATAAATAAAAATGAAATTGTAAAAAATGTTTAAGTAACTGATAGGAAAGCAGGAAAAAGAAAACAGAGAAACAAAAATCAAAGATAAGAAACAAAAAATCAAGGCCGGGCGCAGTGGCTCACGCCTGTAATCCTAGCACTTGGGAGGCCGAGGCGGGCGGATTGTTTGAGCTCAGGAGTTCGAGACCAGCCTGAGCAAGAGCGAGACCCCGTATCTACTAAAAATAGAAAGAAATTATCTGGCCAACTAAAAATATATATAGAAAAAATTAGCCGGGCATGGTGGCGCATGCCTGTAGTCCCAGCTACTCGGGAGGCTGAGGCAGTAGGATCGCTTAAGCCCAGGAGTTTGAGGTTGCTGTGAGCTAGGCTGATGCCACGGCACTCACTCTAGCCCGGGCAACAAAGCGAGACTCTGTCTCAAAAAAAAAAAAAAAAAAAGAAAAAAAAATCAAATGGCAAACTTAAGTACTAAAGTAGCAATAATTATATTAAATGTAAATGGCCGAAAATACCAGTGAAGACTTACCATAGAGCTATAATAATCAGGACAGTTTGGTATTGGTAAAGGAATAGACAAATAGATCAACAGAAAAGAATAGAGAGCCTAGAAATAATCCACATAAATATATTCAGCTTATCTTTGACAAAGAAGCAAAAGCAATTCAATAAAGAAAATAATCTTTTCAACAAATGGTGCTGAAGAAATCTGAATATCCACATGTGAAGGAAAAAAAGGATAGCCTACATCTTTCACAAACTTACCTAAAAATGGATCAAAGACCTAAATGTAAAATACTAAAATTATAAAACTCTCAGAAAATAACAGGGGAAAAATCTAGATGACCTTTGATATGATGATTCTTAGATATACCAAAAGCACAATCAACAAAATAAAAAATTAATAAGATGTACTTCATTAAAATTAAAGATGTCTGCTCTGCAAAAGACACTGTTAAGAGAATGAGAAGACAAACCATAAATTGGGAGAACATGTTTGCAAAACACATAACTGGAAAAAGACAGGTATCCAAAATGTACAAACAATTCTTAAAACTCAATGATAAGAAAACAATCCGATTTAAAATTGAGCAAAAGGCATGATGGCTCATGCCTGTAATCCTAGCACTTTTGGAGGCTGAGACAGGAGGATTGTCTGAGGCCAGAAGTTTGAGACCAGCCTGGGCAACATAGCAAGACTCCATCTTTTTTTTTTTTTGAGACAGAGTCTCACTCTCTTGTCCCAGGTGGAGCACAGTGTCCTCATCATAGCTCACCACAACCTCAAACTCTCAAGCTCCAATGATCCTAACAATGGATCAAAGACCTAAATGTAAAATGCTAAAATTATAAAACTCTTAGAAGGTAACAGGGGAAAAATCTAGATGACCTTTGATAGGATGATTCTTAGATATACCAAAAGCAGTAATCCTCTCACCTCAGCCCCCTGAGTAGCTGGGACTCCAGGTGAGCGCTACCATGCCCACCTAATTTTTTCTATTTTTGGTAGAGATGGGGTCTTGCTCTTGCTCAGGCTGGTCTTGGACTCCTGACCTCAAGTGATCCTCCTGCCTCAGCCTCCCAGAGTGCTAGGATTATAGGCATGAGCTACTATGGCCACTCTTGAGACCCCATCTTTACAAAAAATTTAAAAATTAGCCAGGTGTGGTGGTGTGTGCCTGTAGTCCTATCTAGTCGGAAGACTGAGGCAGGAGAATCACTTGAGTATAGGCGTTCGAGGCTGCAGTGAGCTATGATCATGCCACTGCACTCCAGCCTGGGCGGCAAAGTGCGACCTTGTCTCTAAAACTCATAAAATAAAATAAATTTCAAAAAAATTTAAAAAATGTGAAAAAGACCTGGATACCTAACCAAAAAAATATGTAGATGACAAATAAACATATTAAAAGGTGCTCAACATCATATGTTATTAGAGAATTGAAACTTAGAACAATAGTGAGATACCACTATATACCTATTAGAGGGCCAAAATCCAAGACACTGACAACATTAAATGCCGGTGAGAATATGGAGCATAGAAACTCTCCTTCAGAGCTGGTGGGAAGGCAAAATTGGACAGCTAGTTGGGAAGACAGTTTGGCAGTGTCTTGTAAAACTAGATATAGTCTTACCATACAATCAGTAATTGTGCTCCTTGGTATTTACCCAAAAATGGGCTGAAAACTTATGTGTACATAAGAGCTTGCACACAGCTGTTCATTGCAGCTTTATTCATAATTGTCAAAAACTGGAGGCAACCAAGAGGTCTTTCAATAGGTGAATGGATGAACTGTGGTACATCCAGACAATGGAATATTATTCAGTGCTAAAAAGAAATGAACTATCAAGCTAAAAAAAAAAAAAGACTTGAAGGAAACTTAAATATATATTACTAAGTAAAAGAAGCCAATCTGAAAAGGCTACATAGTGTTTGATTCCAATTATATGACATTCTGGAAAAGGCTAAGCTATGGAGACAGTAAAAAACATCAGTGATTGCCAAGAGTCTAGGGGAAGGGAAGGATGAACAGGCAGAGCAGGCAGGATTTATAGGGCAGTGAAACTATTCTGTATGATACTATAATGGTGGCTACATGTCATTATACATTTTTCAAATCCCATAGAACATAAAACGTTAAGAGTGAGCCCTAATGTACACTATGGACTTTTGGTGATGATGTGTAAATGTGTGTTCATTGATTGCAACAAATGTGCCACTGTGATGTGGGATGTTGACAATGGCGGAGGCTGTGTGTGTTGGTTAGGGGAGAGATTTATGGGAACTCTCTGTACTTTCTGCTCAGTTTTGCTATAAACCTAAAACTGCTTTAAAAAAATAAAGTCTTGGCCGGGCGCGGTGGCTCACGCCTGTAATCCTAGCACTCTGGGAGGCCGAGGCGGGTGGATCACTCGAGGTCAGGAGTTCGAGACCAGCCTGAGCAAGACTGAGACCCCGTCTCTACTAAAAAAATAGAAAGAAATTATCTGGCCAACTAAAAATATATATAGAAAAAATTAGCCGGGCATGGTGGCACATTCCTGTAATCCCAGCTACTCGGGAGGCTGAGGCAGGATTGCTTGAGCCCAGGAGTTTGAGGTTGCTGTGAGCTAGGCTGACGCCACGGCACTCACTCTAGCCTGGGCAACAAAGCGAGACTCTGTCTCAAAAAAATAAATAAATAAAATAAAGTCTATTAAAAAACCAAAACAAAACGTAAGTAGGCCAATGGGAAGCAAAACATCCAGATCAAGGGATATCATCATTAAATTTTAGAAAACTGAGGACAAAGAAAAAAAATCCTAAAACCTTCCAGAGAGGCAAAAAACAAAAGGATCAGGATCAGAACAGCACTGGACCTCTCAACAGTAACCCTGGATGCTGGAAGACAAAGGAGCAATGCCCTCAAAAATCTAAGGGAGAATTATTTCTAAACTCAAATTTTATACCCACCCAAACCAACAGTCAAGGGAAGAGTAGAGTAAAGACGTTTTTGGCTGTACAAATCTCATAGAAAAGAGACAAAGAAAATCACCAGGCTGATGTTGATTAGAGTTCACCAGGCATAATGGAAAATTAGCCCAAAAGGAAGTAGGAGCATGGCTGGCTTAAAGAGGGATGTCTCCAAGAAAAAGTTGAAATTGATGAATAAGCCAATATGTGTGAGTTTATTGGGTAAGAAATAGTATAGGAACATAAAAAAATTAAACAAATAAGTAAGGCAATAATTAACTAGAAGATAAACAAAAAATTATGAAAAAATGCAATCATAATATGCTATATGAATTAGATGTGAGTAATACTTAACACAGTTAAAATAATATATATTGCTCTAACCAAAAATTATGCATGGGATGTATATTAATCTAGGTCCTTTAAGAAGCCTTGTGTGCAGACTTTAAAACTATGCTTTGCATAGACTAATGAGCTGATTAAACAGTGAGGCTATATCTGCAACTGGCCTTGTCTGCAACAGAAGATATATATATATATATATCTTGAGCTGTAGTGATGATTGGAAATGAATTCTGAGAACTTGAAGATTGGTATCTAGGGGCAGTATATTTTAGAAATAGCAGAGGAAAGATTTTTAGCTTTGCAAATTTAGTCTTTAAAAGATAAGAGGTACTATGTACATTCATGGAAATATTTTGTACACTTAAAATACTTACAAATGAAAATGGCTTCATTGAAAATAATGTGGATAGATTTGAGCATCTTGTTGAAAATAGAAAGCAGACAAGTAAATATAAAGGATAAAGGACTTTCAAAAATAATTTGCTGAAATACCATCTGCCTCTCCTCATAAAGTAAACAAGGAATTTGAAAGAAATACAAACTAAAATATCAACTTTTCCAATTAAAACTAAATTATTAAGGTGATAAATCACATTGGTGCATATAAAAAGCAAATTAATAACTAATATTTACTTAGAGTTTTACAGCTTATTAAATTCTTTCTTATCAGTTATTTGTTTTTCACAAGAACCCTCTGAGGCATTATCATAATCCACATATGCTAGAAGAGAAATTTGGGGTTTAGAAATGATATGCCCCATTTTCATTATGTAACACTTCTGCCAAATCTCACCAAAGATAAGGTTCCCTTTCTTTAGCAGTAAGGGCTGTTGTCCGGTTTGTAGCATTTTTTTTTAAGGCCCATGCCAGGGAAATAACAGTCATGAATAGGTAGTGAGGGATACTATTTCCTCCAGCAATTACACTGCAAGCTATGCTGGCTTATGCTGCGTTGTTAGGACTAAAAACAACCTAACAAAACTCTCCACTATTCTGAGATCCAGAAATAGATATCAAGTCGATCCCGGCTCCCTCAGGAATTTAGGTTGGCATTTAGGGAGTGGGAGTGTGTACGCTCTGGCATTAGGGTCACTCTGAGGCTTAGTCCCACTGATGTTGGCTGGGAGAACATTAGTTTCGATGGAGTATAAGACAAGGAAACAGGCTAGAGGTTCCAAAATGTAACGGAAGACACAGTAGAGGGTTCCATACAAGATTTCAAACTTCATTCAATTAACTATTTCCACTAGCCACTATAGAACAGTTTCTAAAATTTTTCTCTTTGCTAATATGAAATTGCCTTGTATTTGGAGGTTAGATGTTTCGGTCACTACACATCTCTTAAGTTGTTCTGTTAGTCTAACAGTTTTGTTTTTCAAAACATGTAAACTACTATAGTTTCTGAGTAAATTAGATTAAGATACGTGACTGGGGAATGTGAGATGGAGTACTTCTACATCTCCTACTGAAGGAGTTTTGGAAAAAGAAGTACAGGTTGAGTATCCTTTTTATTCAAAATGTTTGAGACCAGAAGTGTTTCAGATTTTGTATCTTTTAAAATTTTGGAATATTTGCATATACATGAGATATTTTGAGCATGGGACCTAGGTCCAAACATGAAATGCATTTATGTTCCATATACATCTCATACGTATAGCCTGAAGGCAATTTTAAACATAATTTAATACTTTTGTTCATGAAACAAAATTTACATACATTGAACCATCAGAAAGCAAAGGTGACATTGGGCAGCCTTGCCTGGTTCCAGTTCGAAGTGGGAATGCTTTCAATTTTTCCCCATTCAGTATGATGTTGGCTGTGGGTTTGTCGTAAATGGCTTGTATCATTTTTAGATAGGCCCCGTCTACGCCTATTTTGTTAAGCGTTCTT
>JAQIFY010005150.1:0-11256 GCA_028533085.1 Varecia variegata | reverse complement strand
AGCTCAGGAGTTCGAGACCAGCCTGAGCAAGAGCGAGACCCCGTCTCTACTAAAAATAGAAAGAAATTATCTGGCCAACTAAAAATATATAGAAAAAATTAGCCGGGCATGGTGGCACATGCCTGTAGTCCCAGCTACTCGGGAGGCTGAGGCAGTAGGATTGCTTGAGCCCAGGAGTTTGAGGTTGCTGTGAGCTAGGAGGACGCCATGGCACTCACTCTAGCCTGGGCAACAGAGTGAGACTCTGTCTCAAAAAAAAAAAAAAAAAAAAAAAAAGATGTCCTCAAATTGAAGAAACCCAAAATCCCACAGTGAGATACCACTTAACACCCATTAGAATGGTCATAATAAAAAAAATGGAAAATAACAAATATTGGTGAGAATGTGGAGAATCTGCAATCCTCATACATTGCTGATAGGAATGTAAAATGGTACAGCTGCTATGGAAAACAGTTTGGCAGTTCTCCAAAGAGTTAAACATACAGTTACCACATAGAGTTACCGGCAATTCCACTCCTAGGTATAGACCCAAAAGGATTGAAAACAGGTACTCAAACAAATGCTTGTACTTTACAATAGCATAATTCACAACAGTCGAAAGGTGGAAACAACCCAAAGATCCATCAATGATGAATGAATAAACAAAATATAGTAGGTGTATCTATATAATAGATTACTCAGCCTTAAAAATAAATAAAGGATTGATACATGCTACAAGATAGATGAACTTCAAAAACTTTATGCTAAATGAAAGAAGCCAGACACAAAAGGTCATATATTTTATGATTTCATTTATATGAGACATCCAGAAATAGGTAAATCTACAGAAACAGAAATCAGATGAGGCTGGGCTTGGTGGCTCATGTCTGTAATCCTAGCACTCTGGGAGGCTGAAGCAGGAGGATCACTTGAGCTCAGGAGTTCAAAACCAGCCTGGACAAGAGTGAGACTCCATCTCTACCAAAAAGAAAAAAATCAACTGGGTGTGGTGGCGCATGCCTGTAGTTCCACTTACTCAGGAGGCTGAGGCAGAAGGATAGCTTGAGCTCAAGAGTTGGAGGTTGCCATGAGCTATGACACCACTGCACTCTACCCAGGCAACAGAGTGGGACTCTGTCTCAACAACAACAAAAACAAGGTAATAAATTTATATTTCTATTTTAATAAAATTTGAGAGGAAAAAAAAAGAAATCTGACTAGTGGTTCCCAGGGGCTGGGGGAAGGGAAGAATGTAAAGCAGTAAGTATAAGGTTTCCTTTTGGGGTGATGAAAATGTCTTGGAACTAGATAGAGGTGATGGCTAATTATTTTCTCATTAACATTTCATTCAATAATTATGAAGAAGAAAAGCTGGAAAAGGAGACAAGAAATAAGAAGAAAAAATAGGAGAATAAGGAAAAGATGGGTAAGGAGAAAGGGGAGAGAAAAATAAAGCTGCCAAGAGGGTTGGGAAAAAAATCTCACACACCTATCACAAAGAGAATAGGATAGAGGTTAAAAAAAAAGAGAGAGATTCAATAGATTCTGAGGGAAGGATTTCAGTAAACCATATTACCTAATCATTATTTCAATCCATAATTATTAAGAATTTCTTTGAATCTTTTGTGTACCAGTCCCCAACTTTTTTGGCACCAGGGACTGGTTTAATGGAAGACAATTTTTCCATGAACTGGGGCAGGGCAGGGGGTGGGACAGGGGAGGCTAGGCGGAGCTCAGGCAGTGATGTGCAGCCCTGGTTTCCAAACAGGCCACAGCCCTGGGGTTGGGGACTGTAGTTTTGTCACATAAAGGGGAATATAAATATTAAATTCAAACATTATTTCGGCAATGAATTTTATAGCATTAAGAAAGCTTTCTCCTTGCTAATGAGCATATTAGCTGCTTCTTATGCTTGAACCTTGGGTAACTACCTTTGGTCCCTACCTTCCCCGCTTCAATTCACCTTCCTCCCTAGGAGCCCTCTCAGCTCCCTAGGCCCATTTCTCTCTGTCAGGGCCACATTTACAGGAGGTTGATGCAATCTAGAGAAGTACAATCTAGTGCTTATTGTGCTTCTGTTAAGGAGGCACCATAAGTGAAGAGTTAAAAGGAATAAGAGGATCTGGGGAAAGGAAGCAAGGATCTGAGTACTTAGGGCTAGGTGAGGACTTCGAGGAAGATAGGTACAGGGAGCCTTATTTTTCTTCTAGAATGAGTAGCCTAGTTCAACAGGAAAGGGAAGAGAAGAGAATCAAGACAAGATTCAGAGTAGAAGCTCTGGTCAGAAACAAAGAGTGATGTTTGGCTGGAGCACAAACATTCCCTCAGCGATTTAAGTACAGTGGATGGATAAAGTACAGAGTCAACTGAACTAAGAGATCCCTGACAATTTACCTCTGAAAGTAACAGTAACAAAAAGAGTTTTAGGATAGGAGGCAGAAGGGGATATTTTTGGGCCTACAGTGATCAGATGAAATGAAGCTCCAGGAATTAATACTATCAAATTCCATATTTTAAGACACTGCCTGCAAAACACTTCCTCTATCCAAAAGATTTCTTACCGTATATACTGCCAGCAAAGCCAACTGGTTATAGGGGCGCCCATTCTTGGGAGCAATGTGCTGGGCCTTCAGGTACCAACTAGAATAGAAAAACAGTAAGAAAATGCTAGCTCTGTATCAGCTTTTTCCCAGTTCACCCTGATAGCCCTACTACTTAAGGCATAAGCTGGAGTGTTAGATGTAACCCTGGAGTGGCAAAGCATGACTACAAGGACCAAAAGGGACATCTGTAGGACATCCATATGGGAGGCGGCTCAAATGGCCCATTATTCTTTTTTTTTGAGACAGAGTCTCGCTCTGTTGCCCGGGCTAGAGTGCCATGGTGTCAGCCCAGCTCACAGCAACCTCAAACTCCTGGGCTCAAGCAATCCTTCTGCCTCAGCCTCCCATGTAGCTGGGACTACAGGCATGCACCACCATGCCTGGCTAATTTTTTCTATATATATTTTTAGCTGTCCAAATCATTTCTTTCTATTTTTTAGTAGAGACGGGGTGGGGGGGGGGGGTCTCACTCTTGCTCAGGCTGGTCTCGAACTCCTGACCTTGAGCGATCCTTCCGCCTCGGCCTCCCAGAGTGCTAGGATTACAGGCGTGAGCCACCGCTCCTGGCCGGCCCATTATTCTTAATAGGGCTTAGCTTAAATGCCACACAGGGAAGAGAAATAATGAATTAGAGGTAAAAGTACCTGCGTGCTTTCCCATAGTTTGCTGTATCATTGGCTTGCTCCCGATATCTAGCAATATCTCCTTGGCAAATCATACATCGCTGGGCACTGATCAAGGCATATTTTACCTTCAAGAAAAATAATCAGTTAGTAGGCTACTCAAGAAACACTAACTTCAACCCCAAAGAAAAGGAATGGTATCAAAATGAAAAGGCACTAGTAGTTCTCAACAAAGTATAAGGTTTTCAGCCTAACCTTGCTACCCCAAAATAGTCACTCGTGTGATAGAAAATTTACTGAGAAAATAAAGTGGCAGAAGGGAGGGGACTGATTCTTATTTCAAGCCACAGGCAAATGAAAGAAAACATTTTGAAACTACGAGTCAGGAAACCTGACTCTCTATGGAATAGTGTGTGATCTCAAAGAAGTCTTTGGGATACTCTGGGACTCAGTTTCTTCATCTGAATGTAAAAATACCTACTCTATAGGGTAACTGGAGGGAATAAATGTAAAGATACTTTACAAATTATAAAGTGATATACAAATATTAAGGCAATTGTTTACTCTGTCCTTTTCTTGCCATCATAATAGTCTTTCCTCAAACTATTAACATCACTGAATTGTGTTACTACATTACATTCTCTTCACCCAAAACAATAAATTACCCTTTATCAAACATCCACAATGTGCCAGGGACTGTGTAGTACTATGTTTTCTCACTGACAAACTTGGCATCTGTCCTTCATTGAGAAAATAGAGTAGACCCTTAACATCCCAAGACATGTGCCCAACCAAAAAAATCTCCCTAAGGAACACTACTTCACAACATATCATGCCACTCCACCTCACACAAAAGAAATTAACATATCACTGAATAAAGAACAAAGCCTCACTGAGGAGGAGATACTGACCCTTCAGGAAGGCTCACTCACAAGCTAAATAACCAGCTACTGCATGTCATCCTCCTAGCACATAACTCAAATTTGTGCCTCTGCAAAGTTACATATTACTACATGTCATATACCCTCAGGGTCCTGACTACTCCATGCATTCTTTCTCTGAATGAACACCAAGAACCCTGAGTACTTAACTGATAGAGTACAAAGAAAACTGGTTATGCCTCCATACTATAGCCACTTTGCCCTCTCAATGAGCGGGAAAATATATATATATATATTTGAAACAGGGTCTCACTCTGTCCCTTGGGCTAGAGTGCAGTGGTGTCATCATAGCTCACCACAACCTCAAACTCTTGGGCTCAAGTGATCCTCCTTCCTCAACTTCCCAAGTAGCTGGGACTACAGGCAAGTGCCAGCATGCCCAGCTAATTTCTATATTTTTTTTAGAGATGGGGTCTCGCTATGTTGTCCAGGCTGGTCTTGAACACCTGGCCTCAAGTGATCCTCCCACCTCAGCCTCCCAAAGTGCTGGGATTACAGGCGTGAGCCACCGCACCCTGCCCAAAACAAATTCTTTCAAAGGCTCTCCATCATTCTTGGCATGAAGTCCTCGGTGATCTAGCCTCTGCTTGCCTCATCTGCACCACTTTCCTCTCACTCTCTGTGCCTCAGTCAAATCAGACTCTACTTAGCTTATAACGCACCACACTCTTTTCTACTTTGGGACCTTCAGGTATACTGGTCCCTATTTCTAGCCTGTTCCTCTACTTGCATCTTCACATACACCTTCACCCGGCTAATGTTGCAGGTTTTCAGCTTCAGCTTAATTGTGATTTTCTCAGTCTTCCATGATCCTCTAAACCACGTTAACCCTTTACAGTATATACCCAGAACATCCTTTGCAAAAGTCACTGCAACTGCAATTACCCACCCAACATCTGCGCTCATCCCCAATCAAACTCTGAACTCCAAGAAGCAGGACCATGGCAGATTTTTTGTTCAGCACTGAACTGCCTCTGCCTAGAATGGCACCTACCATGTAAGAGGGGCTTAATAAATACTTATTGATTAGTAAGACAGCCTTGTACATAGGAACTCATCAGAAGGAGCAAAAAGCAAGAGGAAGCCTCTGCTCCATAAATCACATTCCTTTCTCTAATGAATCTCTAACCTCTTCCTAAAAATGCTCACCTTTCCCATCTTAAAACAAAAGCAAAAACTTCTCTTCACCCTATCCCTCCTTGCCTTCACAGCCAAGATTCTTATAAGAATGGTCTATATTACTTTCATTATCTACTGCCTTACCTCTCTTCACTACAATCTGGCTTCCATCCTCTCCAATGTAATCAATTTTTTTTTTTTGAGACATAGTCTAGCTCTGTCATGTGGCTGGAGCGATCATAGCTCCCTGCAACCTTAAACTCCTGGGCTCAAGCTATCCTTCTGCCTCACCTTCCCGAGTAGCTGGGACTACAGGTGCATGCCACCACTCCCAGGTAATTTTTCTATTTTTTTGTAGAGGTGGGGTCTCACTCTTTTTCAAGCTGATCTCGAACTTTTGACTTCAAGTGATCCTACCACCTTGGCCTCCAAGAGTGCTCGGATTACAGGTGTAAACCACCACACCCGGCCTAAATTAACTCTTAATAAGGTCATCCAATCCAATGGACACTTTTTATAACCTTAACATTTGACAACTCTATAGTACATGACAACTTTACCCAACTCCACCTTGAAATTTGATCTTCTCTCTCGCCAGCATCCCAACATCTGCTTCCACTACTATTAATACCTACACAATGATGATTCCCGAATCTATTATCACCAGTCCAGCTTTCTCCTGAGCTCCAGGCAGACCAGAATATTCATTTTCAAGTTCCTGCTAGACACCTCGACCTCAGCATATCCAAACCTGAACTAACCTCTTGCTCTGCAGCCACTCCCCTAGGCCCCAAACTGAAAGATGATCCAGACTCTTCATGCCTCCAATTTCATCCACACCAAATCAGCCAGCAATTCAATTCTATTTCCTTTGTATCTTTCCAATCTGGTCTTCACTTTTCCACCTCCACTGCCTCTATCTTAGTTCAGACCTACAACCTGACTCCCCCACCTCCATTCTTGTCCAACTCCCATCCAAACCTACAAATTTGCCAGAGTGATTGGTTCGAGAACAAATCTATCTTAATCATTCACTGAAAATCAATTAGTGGCTCCCCAACGCTTTCAAAATGAAGTCTAAACTCTTCAGCACAGCATACAAGAAATTATGATACAGTCCCTTGCATATTACAAATACTACCATATTGAATTTTTTGTACTTTCCCAACAACTCCCGGTTCTCTCTTGCTGTCTAAACTGCCCTTTCCACCTTCAAACTCTTACTCATGTTTCAAGACAGCCTGACAGTCTCTGAGAAGCCTTCCTTGACCACACCAAGCTAAGTCAGATCCGCTTTCCTCTATTCTTCTCAACACTCTGTATATACCATCACCATAGTACTTATGACATTACAATTGTTGGTTTAATCTGTCTATTCCCCCATGGAACTACATCTTTCATTCTTTTATCCTCAACACCCAGCACAGTGTCTAGCACATAACTAACACTAGATAAATGCTCACTAAATAGACGAATAAATTTAAGATAAAGAAAGCAGCTGGCTTACTGTCTTGCGTAATGGCTTGCTGCGAATGGCAAGACCGTCCATGTAGTCCTCCAGTTTGAACTTGTAAGTAACCTGCAGTTTCTGAAGCAAACTATCAAAGAAGTCACTACCCTATAAAGAGAAAAAAGAGAAAAAATGGCTGAATCAACCTATTCTGATCCAATCTACGCACCAAAACCTGGGGCAAACGACTTTCACAGTTCTGATAATGCTCAGACATCTGTATAAAGGCAGTCACATACAGTACTTAGTGGCCATCAACTTAAGCACAAGACAAATTCATAGAATAAGCCTCCATAGTTTTAAAGATATGAACACACATACATACGCACACACACAGTCTCTCTCTCTCTCTCTCGTTCTTTCACTCTCATTCTCGCTCTCTCTCCTAGGCCAAAACATTCAGAAAGCTTTGAAGCTCAAAACTAATTCCACTTGTCAGTAAGTTATGGTCCCAAGGAAACAACAGGGGTAGGGTAGGGTAGGCCTAGAACTCAAGAAAAGGGCACAGTTTTTTGTCAATGTTCTGTTCCAAAACAGTATTTCAGGCGATAAAAAGCCATCACAACTAGAGGATGCTGAAGCCTTTATCCTGAGGACAAAAAGATGACAGTTTACCTCATCCAAGAGCTCCAAAAGTCTGTTCCGAATTTGTTCTGGGTTCTCAACATTCGAATCCTTGAGAAGCTGCCTGAACTTCTCAATCACCTGATAGAAAGCATTCTTCCACAGGATCTGATCCACATTCTGATTATCAGAGAACTCAATATCTAATAGAATACAGCGCTCATATAGCTGCAGCAGTTCAGCTCTGGAATAAAATACATGCAACTTCTAGCTCCAAATACACCACAGGAAAGGCCAGACCCGCTTCCTGCAAATTAGCCACCTCCCTTGGCAAGAAATAAAAAATGTGACCAGGTATGCTATTCACTCTAGTTTCCATTCTGCACAGCAGAATGTCATTCTAAAGACAGTTATGCCTAGAAAAATAGTTTTTCCCCATATGTCTTCACCTAAATTTAACAGCTGAAATAAGATCTTCACTGCAAGTTATATGTTGTTCATTTCTTGGCATTCGAGAAAGTCTTTCCTTTTCCATTTCAAGACTCCATGTTCCCTTAAAGATAATTTTTTTCTTAAAGAAAAAGCAGGAAACATAATCATTTCTAAGACTAGAAACAAAACTTCTGTTCTTTTTCCAACTACCCCTCCCTTATAAAAATCAATGTGAGGCCGGGCGCGGTGGCTCACGGCTGTAATCCTAGCACTCTGGGAGGCCAAGGCGGGAGGATCGCTTGAGCTCAGGAGTTCGAGACCAGCCTGAGCAAGAGCGAGACACCATCTCTACTAAAAATAGAAAGAAATTAGCTGGACAACTAAAAATATATAGAGAAAAAATTAGCCAGGCATGGTGGCACATGCCTGTAGTCCCAGCTACTTGGGAGGCTGAGGCAGGAGGATCACTTGAGCCCAGGAGTTTGAGGTTGCTATGAGCTAGGCTGACACCACGGCACTCACTCTAGCCCAGGCAACAGAGCCAGACTCTGTCTCAAAAAAAAAAAAAAACAATGTAAAAGGGAAATAACACCCAGTGTCTCATCTAAAAAAAGTTTCTACCTACTTTAGCCATAGGAGTCTATATACCTCCAGTTTATCCCCATTGCCCTTTAGCCAGAATAGAACACACCATACCTCAGCTGAGCCATCTTCTCCAGGCCTTCAGGACTAATGCGGTCCCTAGAGAGCAGGTTGCTGAGCTGCAGTTCCTGATTGTCAGCCACCCGGAGAAGCCTATGTAGCTCCTGTTGCTGCATGTTCCTCATGTGCTGCTCTATCTCCTCAGGACTCATGGTACTGGCAGGGAGAGGGCTACAAACATACTGTCCTGATGGAGTTGGATAGCCTGGGTAGTAAGGCCCTGGGTACATACCATTCGTAGGACCCACTGGGTACTGTAGAGGGCTATAACCTGTATAGGGATACTGGGAGGCAGGGCCTGGTGTCCGGGGGTAATAATAGGGGTTGTCAGAGTTTTGAAACTTATAGTAAGATGCTTGGGCCTGGCGTGAGTCACCCCAAGATGTAGGGCTGACTTCATCATCAGTGTCTAAGAAATGTAACTGGGGCACCTGGCTCTTTAGAGCAGGTTTCTGATCAGGATTGTTTGGGTCCCACAATCGGCGCGTGGTACCTCCACGGCCCCAATTCCGAGATCCCTTACTACCAGATCCAAATAAAAGCCGAGGTCCCAAAGGTGTAGACTCCGGAGAACCTGCTGAATTGACAGATAGGGTAGTATGGGCAGGCAGAATCAGAATGCCACGACCCCGACCCCGAAGTTCTTGTTTCAGGTTTTTGGACTCCTGCTTCTCAGATACTTTGCCCCCACTACTCGAGCCTTTGTCAGGCTTTATCTTATCTATATCCTCCCTGGCTGACCTCACCATGGGAGAATCTTTGTTCATGGTTTCTGCATCAAAAGTGACACGAAGAGTACCTCGATTTTCTTTACCATTGCTTTTCTGCTCACCGTCCCCACGGCCAGACCAGTTTCTTTCTAAGTGTTTCTTTCTTTCTGAGCTCCTCCTGGGTCCTAATCCATTTGGCTCATCAACTTTGTCCTCGTCTAAGGAGTCAGTTGAGGACATAGATACTTGCTTCTTCAGTCGTGGCCTCTCCTTGGTCCTATCCTGTCGCCGGCGGCGACATCCGTTATCAGCCAGGCCAGCTCCTTCAGCACTGTTGTTGCTACCAGCTGAGCTGGTACTGCAAGTGCGGTAACGGTTCCTTCGTTTGTCTGAGCGGGAGTAGCGCTTTGCAGAACCAGGCTTCCCCTGGGCTGGATCATCGTTTGCTTTCTTCATCCCCTCCCCTTTTTCAATCCTCTTTCCTTTTTCTCCCTTTGCAGCCCTTACTCTGTCACCATTTGAACTCCTTTCTGTCTCTGCTCTGTCTGGTTTATTCACGACTTCCTCTTTCACAACGTGTCCCCTACAATCATCTTCCTCTACTCTCAGTTGTTCTACCTGGTTAAGGATTTCTTCTTCATCCACCCGGCTAGCTGATTCTTTGGTAACAGTCTGCAAACGCCGTCCAGGCTGATAGATCTGCAGGTCAGGTTTCTTTGTTCTCTTGATAATTCTTAGACTTCGATCCTCTTGTCCAGCAGTCCTAGGAAAGGACTCCTGTCCCTGATTATTTTCTGGGTCTACAGGACCATTTGGCTGTTGGTTGTCCAGTTCCCTGCAGCCATCTTTAATAAGCTGTGTACCATTTCCAACAGCAGAAGAATCTCTGTCATTAACAATTTCATCCTTAAATTCCTCACTCCCAGAGGGCTCCTTGATTTTAGGTTTGTTCCTTAGTCGAGAAAGGCCAGGCTTATAGATTTCCAGATCTGGACGCCTGTTGTCTTTGCGCTGCCTGGGCTCCTTTAATTCCTTCATGTTTTCTGTTATGTTGGGGAGAAAAAGGTAGAATAAAAGAGGGGTGGGGAGAATTGTCATTCTGGTTAACTAACAGAAAACTCAAGCAAGAATTAAACATTCAACTACTAATATTGGTGAATAAGAAAGGATATTTCTGTAGAAGTAGAAATTCTGGGTTTATAATATTTGTTCAGCAATTGGCAAGGCTAACAATTTACTTGTATTGGAGCTACCTACACTTGGGTAGGGACATGGGGAAAAGCCCATCTCCATTTGTGTTAAGTCAAATTCAGAAATCTAAGACCCCAACTACCTTATCATTTCCAGAACAAAAGATCTCTAACATTTTCAGCATTAGACTGTTCTCTGTCAACAGAACCCTTGACTCTATTTCAGTGTTTTCTTCTGCCTCTAACATTTTTCCAGAGTGACTAGGTCCTTTTAACATAACAGGGGAAAAAAATTAAAAAAGAGAAAAAGAGGGGCATGCATAGCCTTCAATATCTCTGGGGATAAAAATGTGCAACTCCAGTCTTTGAACTTGACCAGGGCAATCCTCTTCTTTAGAATACCAATTACCCAATCACATACCTCCTGTTGAAGCAAACAGGAAGCAGTTCTTTTCACATTCTTCAACTCCATTCATCCTCACCAACTCTCTAACAGCAGCCAGCAGAGTCATTCCAAGGAAATACTGCTCAGACTACCATCATTAGAATACTGAGACTAACTGCTACTATGATGATGGAATATGAGAAGAAAAAAGTTCCATAAGGGAGCTTTCCCTGGATGCTGATGGAAGGATTGTGACATGTTCTCAAAATGCCAAGGACTAAGGCACTCAAAAATAAGAGTACAGGACTTTAGAAACCACTCTCTAGGCTCTATAAACTTAATGACAGACAAGCAAGCATCTATCACCTTTATCTATTAAGGGAGAGACTACTATAACCGACCACTAAACATTTCAGTGGGAAAGTGACGTGAATTAGAATAGTATCAAGTACTCCAAATGGAATGCTATATAAAATCCTACTGTTTTATAAACATGAA
>JAQIFY010005149.1:0-11257 GCA_028533085.1 Varecia variegata | reverse complement strand
TTTCTTTCGACAGGGTCTCTAGGCTAGAGTACAGTGCTCACTGCAACCTCCAATTCCTGGGCTAAAGCGATTCTCCTGGCTCAGTCTCCCGAGTAGCTGGGACTGCAGGTGCACACCACCACACCAGGTTGATTTTTTTTTTTTTATTTTTCGTAGAGATGGGGTCTCGCTATATTGCTCAGGCTTCTGTCTTTCTTTCTTTTGACTACTCTAGTAGTCTGAGAGCAGGATGGGTACATCCCGAGCTGGTACCTGGGAAAGAATTGCCAGCGACATTGGTTAGTAACAAATACAGTTGCTTAGAAGGAACTTAGAACACTAGGAGGAAATGTCAGGTGCCTACAGTCTAGAATGAATGCTTGGCCTATGTTATGGTGTATAATGCTTGGACAAAGTTAAGTGTACAATATTTTCTATTTTTTTAGTCAATTGCTTTCTTCTCATTCTTTTTTGATGAGGCTTTTTTTTTTTTTTTGGCTTGAGTGAACCAAGATAGGTTTTAAAATAACTTCAAAACCCAAAATATTTTTCACTGTGAGTAGGAAATAGCAGTGGTTGTTATTTCTTTAGATATTCCAGTCTGCATTATTTTTAGTAAATGCTTCAACCAGGATACTACATTTACTTTTCTTTCACACCTAGGGTTTTGTTCAACTCTTCTCAGATGAGCTTAAGATGGGGCAGTACTTGGAGAGGTGTAGTCACTTTGAAATGCAAATAGTCCCCAACATAACCTTGGTTCAACTTACAATGTTTCTACTTTATGATGGTTTGAACATGACACACATTCAGTAGAAACTGTACTTTGACTACCCATACAACCATTCTGTTTTTCACTCTCAGTATAATAGTCAATAAAGTACATGAGATATTTAATACTTTATTATAAAATAATCTTTGTGTTAGATGATTTTGCCCGATTGTAGGCTAATGTAAGTGTTCTGAGAATGTTTATGCTAGGCTAAGCTATTATGCTCAGTAGGTTAGGCATATTAAATGCATTTGCAACTTATGATATTTTCTACTTAAGATGGGCTTATCAGGATGTAACGCCATCGTAAGTTGAGGAGCATCTGTATAAACCCAGAGTAGTTCCAGAGTAGTTTCTGAAAGGACATGAATCAGTCAGGTCATTGCTAGAGCAATTTAACCTCCTAGAGACCTCCCGAACCTGGAAGCTGCTCTGGTTCATAACTTCACAACTAGAAACCCTGCAAGTCAGTGTGACCGTCTACCTTTGTGCTGTTTGGGAATGAAATGGACTCTGCAGGCCATTGTGTATTATGTAGGTACCTGCTTGTCTGTGGGAATCAAAAAGCCTTGGGGGAGTGGATAAAAGAGAAAATAACAGGGTCAAAAGAAATACCTTCTGCCTGGGAAGTGAGCTAAGCACCTTCCTTCTGTTTAACTTGTGTATTAGGCACTGAATAAAGGTTTGATAATTAAAAGGACTGATGAATGAAAGGCTCCACTGTATTATGAAGATTGACAGTAATTGCCCAGGGCAAAAGAGAAACTCCAGAAGGAGATAGAGGAAGTATGGTGTATCCACAAGGGCACGGACTGGGAACTCAGATGTGCGTTTAAATCCCAACTCTGCTGTTTACAGGCACTGTGCCCCTTGGAAAATGACTATCTTCTCTGAGCCTTAGGTTTCTCAACTGGCAAAATAGGAATCATTTAACCTATCTCGTAGTGTAACATGGGGCAGTCATGGCTTGTGCGTACTGGTTAAGTGCTCAGTAAACAACCACTGTTGTTAGAGAGATGAAAGTGGAAGAAAGAGAAATGAAAGGAGGCCCCTGTGAAACCAAGACAGAAGTCCTAACCAATGGGAAGACTGTCCCCAGCTAGCACGAAAGAGCTAGACTCGGTGAGAAACCAGTGCAAGCCCGGACTCAACGTTTATTTGAGCTTCTGAGTATATATTATCAGTAGTCCAAACATAGTTACATCTTACTGCCTTTGGTACAATCATTGCTCTAGCATGGAGAAGTCTGATATGCATGGGCCGATGGTTGCTAGAGTATTGAGCAGCTCTGAAATAGCATGGCGTAGGATCTTGGATGAAGAGCACCCATATGGGGTAACAATGAAGCAGAAACATGTGGCCAACATGATTAACTGGCACTTAAACTTTCCTCCTCTTGCTAGCTCTGTGTTATCACAAGAAGGAACTGGTAGTGTTTGAATTGCTTTCTGGTAATAGTACTTACCACCGTGAGAAAAGTTTCGGCCAAAGCACACCATCTCTTAAGCATTCTCTCTTTAATAAAGAACGTGTCTATGAAAAGATGGTTTCCCTTTGGAGATGTGTAGCAAAGCTCCCTGATATTTTAGAATGTTTTGCAAACAAAAGCAAAAAATAAAAATCATCACGGAATAAGTGTGATCTGGCTGTTAAAATGTTTGTGTTGAAGGCTTCTCTACGATCACTGGCTTTGAGTTTGAAGAGGCTGTAGTCACACCCCATTGCCAGGCTAGTGGGAGGTGTGTTCATTACATGTCTCATTGGCCAGCGGAAACTTTCAACCTCTGGCTGGTGTTTGGCTGTGACAGGGGCACAGTGTGTTCCCAGCACAAACTTCCTTTTCACAGCAGGCAACATTACAACCACTCCAGTGAGCCTCGTGGGCTCCATACCGGACGCCAGCAGATGAATTTGCAGGCGTTGCCTGGCTCTATTTCTCCACAGGCTCCAGGGATGAACATGTACAGCAAATGGCTTGCAAAGGAATTGTGTCCAATTAGTGCTGCTGGCACTTGTCCTCTGGAAGTGTCTGTGGCGCCGGATCCTGGTGCACATCCCTGTGCTCATGAGCTGATAGCAGATGGACGACTTGACAGAGCGTCATCACCTTTCCATGCAGCTTACGGGTGGACGCTCTGAAACTCCTGGGGTGAGTGGCTGCCTAATGAGGTTTCCCCCGGGGCTCCTGGTTTCTGAGCACAGAGGGACGCAGCTGCGGGAGGGCAGAGGGATCTAAGGAAGAAATATAGCCAGAAGGTCTTGTCCCACAATCCTCTGTGCCAATTACACCCAACACACCACAGAATTTGTTGGGAGCGGGAGGAGAAGGAGAAAACGATTCTTCCTCCAGGAGAGAAAATGTCAATGTATTCAGCATACGTAACCCCCACATACTATTAACATTCACCAAGTGCGAATTCAAACAAAAAGTCCCCAAAATTAGATGGGAAGGTATCTGAAATGTCACTTTAACACATGGCAAATATGGAGAACTGGGACAAGTTGGCTTCCTGTAGATTTGGGCTATCAAAACTGGCTTCAATTCTCAAGATATTCAGGGCTGAATCACCAATTAGAACCAGTAACAACAATGAATTTGCCCAGGCCTCAGGAAATCCATTTTCTTGTTGGAAACGAAGGGGGCCCAAATCCGAGTCTTTCTCATCTGACAACAATGATGTGGAGCTGATGGCAATCTTCCTGCTGCTAAAAGGAGGTCAGAGGAGGAGAGACAGCCAAGCTCACTAGCAAGGCCTGCTGGTTTCTGTTCTGATTTAGAGAAGCTTGTTTCCTATACCCAGGACGGAAGGGAAGGGAGCTAGTGGGATTAGAGCTGAAGCCCAGGAGACAGGAATCGTTGAACGGTGGCTGCTGAGGGTGCTGGAGGGTGAATATTAGGTACTAGAGAACACACAGTTTTGTTTCCAGGTCTCTCTAGCCTTTCAATTTGATTTTCATGGAAAATAAGAATGTGTTAGGGAATACACACACACACAAAATTAGCATGAATATCAGTACATTTAAGGCTCTGACAAATCTTTCCTTAAAGAAACCTACTTAAATTTCATTAAACTACTATTTTCCAAATTTATCTGACCTTGAAACCCTTTTTTGTACAAACTCTTTCCTCCTCTAACTCTGTATGATGAAAATTTTAAGTATATGCCAAATTTGTAAGAATTTCACAATGACAATCCGTGTGGCCACACCCAGTTTCTACCATCTCATTTTGCTTCACTTGCTTTACCACGTATCAACCCGTCTGTCCTCTCATTATCTAGCAATCAATTAATCTTATTTTTGGATGTATTTCAAGGTAAATTGAAGATCTCAGTTCACTTCTCTCTAAATCCTTTGGCATGCATATCATCAACTAAAATTCAAAATTTGTTCATGGTTTTTTTTCTTCTTTTGAGGTAAAATTTATAGACAATGAGATATACAAATCTTAAGTATATATTTGCTGTTTTGACAAATGCATGCACCTATGTAACCCAAACATGTCTCAAGATATAGAACATTACTATCTCCCCAGAACGTCCCTCCACCCTTTTCCACTCAGTCCTGGCCAGCCCTCCACTCCCCCATCCCCACAGGTAAATACTCACTGAATCTATTCTTCTTTTCCACATAAATTTTTTTCCCACCATGTATTTGATATGTGTATATATACACATACACACACATAGACATATATACTCCTTGTGTGGGGTTTATTTTACTCTGCATAATATTTTTAGATTCATTGATGTTGTATATTAGTCATTTATTCTTTTTTATTAGGAAGCAGAATTCCATTGAAAATATATATATATTCCAAAGAATATATATATCTGTGCATGTGTGTGTGTGTCTGTGCATGTGTGTGCTCACACCCATGTATGTATGTACACACGTTTTCATTTCTCATGGATAAATACCCAGGTATAGGATTGATGGATCATAGAGTAGATGTATGTTTAATTTTATAAGTGACCAGACCTGCTTCTAGGAAATTTTTCTTGCTCTTGAAAAGAGACCCATTGATGAAAATAACTGCTTCCTCTGGGCAAGATTGTGTCTAGATATGGTGCTTAGGACTTCTGCAGCTCTGCAGACAGAGCTGACACCTAGAGAGGACCTGGGTCCTAAGAAACTCTGGGGCTGCCCTCCTGGGACTTTTTGTTTCTTGAGTTAACAACTTTTTCCTTATTATTTGAGCCAGTTTGAGTCAGAGATTCTTTTTTTTTTTTATTTACAGAGTAAAATTTTTTTAATAAACTTTCCTGAGGTATTATATACGTGCAGAAAAGTACATACAGATTAATTTTCTGAATATACTTGAGTAACTGGCCTCCAGGTCGAGAAACAGAACCTTATGAGCATCAGGGTGGCCCTGAGGAAATGGAGCTGTATCTCCCACATTACAAGAATTAGAAATGAAAAAACAAAATTAGAGGCTTGGATGGGTAGATGGTTCTACCAAACATTTAAGGAAGAAATTAAACCAATTCTCTACAAAAATGAAATTAGACCTCCCTCACTCTTGCTCACAGTTTCTTTCTTGCCCCTGGCTTCTAGCTCCTCCAAGCCTCCTCTTGCTGCCGTGTTATCGATCCGGGTCTCTCTCCCCATTCTCTCTCCAAATCCTCTCAGCTTGCACGTGCCATTCCGCACGGCAAAAAGCCCTATAATTAGCTAAAATAGTAATCACTGAATTTTCCACTGGATGCAGGGTGAGGGAAGTTGGCAGGAGGAGCAACTATAATAAAGTCACGCTGCAAAGTGCGTATTGTCCCACTGAGCTGGTTGGAAAACTAAAGAGTCAGAGAATAAGTGAGTTACTTACTGGCCAGATGACTTTGGACACTCAGCTATTTGAATCTCGGGTGTTATTTTATTTGTACAACGAGTAGAATAATAGTATCTACTTCACAGGGTCATCTTTGGAATTGAGTGCGAAGGGCTTACATTACTAAGGGGGCAGTAGGTAGCAAGGACCATGTTCTGGTTCCTGGGATAACTTCTTTCCAGTTTCTACCCTGAGCAGGACGGGATTCTTCCCACCAAACACCATCAGCTGAAAGACTGAAAATCACTGGTAGCACAGGGGCCACGTGCAGACCCAGACGGGGCCACTTGCTGGGGTTTGAAGGCAGAGCTGCCTGCAGCCTTTAGCTGTCTGGAAGAGGGGTTAGGGGAGCAACTGGCCCTGTGCAGAGTTTATTGGAAGAAAGCAAACTCTTTTCTAGAAATCAATCAAATCATAAGGATTCCAATGAGAGTAAACTTTGAGCAATTACAAATGAACATGGCGTGAGAATAATCTACAAAGGCTATTTTTAGCTTTTGGTATAGGACACACTACCCCCGAGCAGACCTCCTGTGGGGAAAAAAAATGTGGTGGTGGGAGTCATAGATGCAATCGGCCAACTGGGGAAGAATAAGAATTTGGAGTGGATCAGAAGAGTGGCAGAGACTGACCTTAAAGATATTTAAATTAATTGGCTAGTAACTCGAACATCAGTGTTTCCCAAAGTTCATAGCATACAGCTGATGTGACTTTTTTTCCCATGACATTTATAACTTGGACTATTACTTAACGTTTTTCTTTAAATGGCATCATTAAAACATTGCTTTAGCCTAACTCTATATTTTTATATTTCTAATTCACATCAAAATCAATATGTAACAATTAAAATAAGTGTCTACTTTGTACCACCTGTTGGGAAATACCTTTGTCTACTATCATCTTTACAGGTATTAGGTCATTCTCCACCAATCTCGGTAAGTCATCTTCACAAGGTCTTGAGTTAAAGAATCCCTCCAGAATTGTTTTGCAGAGATAGCCAAGGCTTGATTCTCTTAATCCAAACTTACTTCACTCCCACTCTTCCCCACGTCCGAAATGTCAACTCCATTCTGTCAGTTCTTGAGTTCAGAGCTTTGGAATCATTCTTGACTCCTATTTCTCTCTCACATCCTAAACCCCACGGGAAATCCTTCAAAACGTGTCGATACTGTGACCACTTCACGGCATCTCCACCTGTAGCTCTCTAGTCTAAGTCTCTTGCTTGGATATTGCAAATGCTCCAGCTTACTCTCGCTGCTTCTAACTTTGCCTCTCTGCAGTGTGTATCGTGCATAGAATCTAGATGTTAGATAATAGAATAAGTTTTCTAAAAGCCAGATTTTCCCACTGTTCTCAAAAATCGTTAATGACTTACCATCACATTGGGGGGAAAATTGAAGTCCTTACCTTGCTCTCCAAGGCCCTTCCTGGCCTCCGTCCCCTGCATGTCACCTTGTACATCTTGACCGCATACCCTTTGCTCGTTCTTTTGCTCTGTCTGCTCAGGCCACCCGGCCATCTCCTCTTCCTGCAACCTAGCAAGCACAGTCTTGTCTGGGGACTTGTGTGCTGCCACTCCTTTTCCCTATTACAGGATGTTTTTCCCCAGGCGTAAGCATGCGTTTTGTTCTATTACGGCTTTCTCCCCACTTCCTTCAGTTGTCCATGGAAATATCACCTTATCAGAAAGGACTGATGATGCTATATAAAATGTTATGCTGTACAAAACAACTTTCCTCCCTCTCATCTTGCTTTAGTCTTCTTCTTAGCACCTATAACCTAACAAATCATATGTAATTTTACTTTTTGTTTGTGTTTCTCCATTTATAATAGAAGCACCATGAAAAGAAGGACTTTGTTTTGTTTATGACTCTGTCACAGGGGCTTAAAAAAGTGCTGGGCAAATAGTAGGCACTTAGTAAATACGTGAATAAATACCAGATTGGGTAACTACTACCTGACAATTACAGTCAAGACTCTGGCGCCCAGAAAGCAAAAGCACTCAGGGAGCACCGCCGTCCCCCAGACCCGCCCCTCCACCTTGCAGTTACAGATATGCCCCCTGTCACATGAGTAGTGTTCTTAGCAGTCAACGAACATTCACCGAAGGCCTATTATATAAGGTGTTGTAAAGAGATATAGTGAAATAAAAGGAGCTTGGACTCCAGGTGGAATAGGACAACTCCTCATTTAAAAAAAAATTATTCAAGACCAGAATTAAAAAAGACTGGACAACTCAGTGATGTAGGTGGAAAAAGTGGTCAGAAAATACTTCTTAATATACATGGCCCCGTCTTGGGTCCTGAAGGAGGATGTTCCAGTTATGTCTTGCTACATAATAAACTACCACAAACATAGTGGCTTTAAACAGCCACCATTTTATTATAGCACATGGCTTTGTGGGTCAGGAATTTGAGCAGAGCTTGGCTGGGTGACCGTTTTGTTCCATGTGGCGTTGGTAGGGTTCACTCCAGGGTATTCCGCTGCTGGATGGACTGGTTTGGAAGGTCTAAACTGCTTCTTCATTCACATGTCTGGTACCTTAGTGGGGGTGGCTGAAAGGACGAGTATAGTTGGGACAGTGACCAAAGTACATATATGCGGTTTCTCCAGTGTGACAGCGTCAGGATTTCCAGATTTCTCACGTGGTGACTCACGGCTCCAAGAGTGAATTTTCCAGGAAACATGGCGGTAGCTGCAGGGCCTTCTGTGACCCAGCCTCAAGAGTCACATGGCATCGCTTTCACATTCTCTATTGACAGTCACAAGCAGTCACAGCCTACACGGACTCAAGAGAAAGGACAGAGGTCAGATCTCCACCTCTCGATGGACGGAGTATCAGAGACGTTGCTGCCGTGTTTTCAAACTGTCTCAGCAGCGAGGTAAGATTCAGGTAAGAGGGGAGTAGTTGGAATTGCGTTTTGGAGGAGGGTAAGAGTTTGAGCAGAGGTGGGAAAGAACAGATACATTCAAGAACGGTAAAGAGACCTGTATGCCTGGAATGAGAGAGCGACCAGGAGAGATATCAGAGTCACACAGAAAGCCGAAGGCTTGCTTGGGCTGGGGTGAGTGCGAATATCTGGCTACAGAGTCTAGTCTGTATTCTGTAGACAGCGGTCTTCAAACTGTTTTGCTTACATATCCCTAGAAGAATTTTGAAAAACACATTTTTACGTTGGCATCCAATGTTTCCCCTCCATAATTTAAAAGTAATTGCAAAAGTCAGCAGCCCTCTTCCATGTCGTTATTCACTTTGATAGGGGCTCTTTTCCCTTTCTTCGTCCCATACCCGGCAAGATCATGGTGCGTCTCTCCCTCCAAGTCTGTCCCTGGGTCAGGGAGGATCACACATGGGGAAGATTTTATAGGCCAAGAGTGGAATTAGTGCATATCATTTTTGCTTATTTTCCATTGTCCAGATCTTCGTTACATAGCTACCCTGACTTCAGGGAAGGGCAGGAAGGAGGGGAAAACACAGCTTTTGATGAAGAGCCAGCAGTCCTTGCTATAGAACGTAAGTAAGGCAAGTAAAGCAATCACCCCATTTATTGGCATACAGTAGGTATTCAACATAGCAGCTGCTGCTGTGGTTATCACTGTTATAATTATTATTACACATTCAGCCTACAAGCTGTGTTCTATGCACAGATGGATTTGCACTCCCTTTTCTGGAGCTTTTAGGCCCCCGAGGTAGATGCATTTTAGGCAAAGGAGGCCGCAGAGCCTTGGAGGGCAATTAGTAGCTAATAACCCTCAGCAGGCAGCCCTGCAGCTCCAGTCAGTGGGAAGAAACAGAACCTGCGCAGTAACTCCCTAACCCCAATTCCCACAGGGCCGCGAGTCTATTTCATGCCTACCTGCAGCAATCCGTTGTTTACCAAACACATGTACCACTGCTGTCTGCCTCACACCCAACTTCTCCTTCCATTGAGTCCCACAGTGGACCCTGCTATGGCCTGAAGAAAACCGGAGACTAGCCCCAGGCTGGGAGGCAAGTTTTTGTCCCTATAGCTGTTATTCTAAATGATGTACCAACAACTGAAGAAGCAGCACCATTTTTTGTTTTTTTTCTGTAGGAATTCTAGACTTCTGAGCTTCTTGCATGGTGGCACGGGTGGAATGAAGTGGACTTCAGATACCTGTTCAGACATTAAAAGTGTTTGCTTTTTTCCTCCTGCCTTTGATACCTGCTAACCTGAGCCCAAAAGGGTTAGAATAACAAACTTTCACCCTAGGGACCCCAGTAACTTCCACGTGGATTCAAACAGGGGCCAGAAATTGATTTTTGGTTTTGCCTAGATAAGACTCCAGGGAAAATGTAAACACTGTCTTATTTGCTTCCCCAAACTACCAAGGTGACGGTGTGCAATCAACTTCCTCCATTTAGTTGCAATCTCCCTAGAAAAGTGGGGGTGTCTCCTCTCCCAGAGTTTAACTCATTCATCCAAAATGATCTTAACTTACTTCTCCGTGCTGATTTGCAGTATGTAGTTGATAGGGTAGGGAATGAATTGAGTATTTTCCAAATCAAATCGGATAAGCAGGTCTGTCTGGGAAAATGAATGACTGTTTCCCAGGCTAGGTTCGTGCAGGATGCAAAATGACGAGCTTTAGGTGTGACCTTCCAAGGATGGTGCAGGAGTTTGCCCATCAGCGGGCTCACCAGGGGTGCGTCCTGCCCGGTGCATGAGTCAGCACGCAAGTGGTTAAGTTGGCTGGGGCGCCTTGGCTTCCCTGGTTAGAGCCTCCAGCCTCCAAGAGTTAACCTGCAGCACTGCTCAGAGGAGCTGGGGCAGAGGATACCAAAGCGTCCCGGCACTCTGGCTTGCAGGGGAATGACATGCGGTTTTGAACAAGCAGCTGCCGCAGCAGGTTTGGGTATGTAGCTTTGTTTTGATTGATAGTGTTTTGTTTTCTCCCGAGAGAACAAAGCAATGGTTGTTCATGTTTGCAAACAAGATCCCTTGGACATTGAGAAGGAACAGATGTTTATGAGCCTGCTGTTTATCATGAAAATAAGTAACAGGGGTGCAGGGAGTGGGGGAGCAGATTCTTCACACTCATTTATGTTTCTGATTGCAACGGCAGATTTTCTTTAATTCTATCTGTATTCCGGTGCTGTGTGGTCAGGTCATTTGAATGTCACGGTCACAGTTGAATTCAAAAGATGATCTTTCTGCTGTTCTTTCTGTGAATCTTCATATTTACATTCAGAGATATGGATTTGGTTTGAAGAGTTATTTGCTGAATTTCTGACGCCAAGTGGCATGAATCCATCTTCCTTCCACATTTTGGAAGGCAAGATTCAAATCCTTAGACTTAGCAAACTTCTCCAAATTTACCATATGCCTGAGTAAGGGAAGCATCATCTTGGATATGGCCTTTTTCTTTCTTACAACCTGACAACTTCGGTCTCGAGTGTATGCAGCGTGACCGGAAATAACCTTCAGAATCTCAGTTCTTTTAAATGACTCCCCTGAGTTAGATCACCTGGGCCTTCCCGACACTTTGGGCGTCTTCCTCTGTTCTATCAATTAAAAATATCCGAGACTCAGAGTAGACTAGAACTACCCCCAAAGACTTCAATGTGATGGCATTTCCAAGGATATAGGGACTTAAGTGAAGTTTGTGTGGCTCTCATTCTATCTCCATTCTGGCACTGCAGTATCAGCCAC
>JAQIFY010005148.1:0-11260 GCA_028533085.1 Varecia variegata | reverse complement strand
GTGCTCAGGAAATAGGAACTGATTTCAATATACATTCATTAGTTATTTAAGAAATATTTGTTAAGTTCCTAAAAGCATAAGCCACTGGGCCAAGACTGATTAAAGTAAAATCTAATGAGGATCATCAATCCCCAGCAACAAGAACAACAGCAATGAAACTGTAATATTCAACTCTCCTATTTGCAAAAGTCAACAGGATATCTTACATCAGGCAACTGGTGACTCAAATTGTTTATTCCCAGAATAAACACTTTGTTTTATCCACGATAGGCCCTTGATGGAGCAGAACAGAATCATATTTGACATTCATTGGATTTGGCAACTGCCATCAATGCTTAATCAGTTACTCATAAGCATTTCTCATTTGTCATTATTGTTTCTAAATTACAAACAAGTCAGGGATCGACAATTATTCAGTACTTTGGGCTTCAGTCAAAATAAACCCAATGGGGTACATCAGTCATACCCTAATGCCACAATCTTCTATTGCATTGTACTCTCAATAATAATTGCTCCAACATAGCAGATAAGTACCCCTGAGATATTTGGCCTTTATATTTCAATAACCACAAGACCACATTTCACTGAAGATGAACTATCCATCTTCAGTTTGTGCCATTTTCCCTTCATGTACAAAAGAATTGATCAGGAATTAGGAAATACAAGGTAAACATTCAGGCTAAAAGAGTAATTACTGTATTGATTTTCTTCTTAATCCCACAAAATTCCTTTGTTTTATTGAACTCTCCCTCTCTCAAATATCAACAAAAAATGCCCTTTGCATTATTTCCATCAAAATTATGTGTCATGGTGTTTCAGTTGCTTTATAAAAGGTCCAAAACCATTTTCCAATGTAAAAACTGCTAGTCCAGATGGCAACCTATATATTTTTTTAATTGTACTATTTAAATATACACATGCACACATACTAGGCCATCCTTTTTTCTGAAACGTCACTTACTGTGATTTTGAAGAAAAGTAGAAAAAAATTTAAATTCCTCAAAGATATTGCCTGGGTCTTTTAATTTTGAATTCTCACTAGCTTACATATTAGCAGCAAGGATTACAAGAAAGGTGTTCCATAATTGCTTACTAACCACATATGATGAGAGAAAAGCTAAAGGACCTATTGTCTACAGAAAGAAATTACTTAATGGTGGCAATACTTAACAGGCTTGTACTATAATGCTAATATAGAATAGCATACTATAATTGTAGTAAATAATATGTATCTACAATATAATAATGCAATTATATATTATATAGTATGTTATAAATACTTATAAAGTCCAAAATTGTAAGCACTGAGATTAAGAAATTGTCTAAATAAACTTTTGTTTATTTGTATATATAGTTTCTTCATAGTTTAACAAACTGCTGGAGATATAGGAACAGCCTAGTTACTTCTCAGACAAATCCACAGAATGTCTATTTTCTTAACTTCAGATTATAGAAAGGTGAACAAAGCCTTTATTATGTCATGACTTTTTTAGGGAAATGAAAGTATATATCCAAGTTCCCGGGTCAAAAACTCTCTGTTAACTAAATTATCTTTCTCAGTAAATAAGTTCTTAGAGATGTAAAAGTGAGTGCTTTGGATTAAATACCCAGGTTTCTGAGAGAGAGAGGGTGAGAGAGAGAGAGAGGTATGTGAAAATACAGGAGAGCTAACAGGATGTAATTGCAATCATCATAGTATCAGAAATCCATGGGCTGAAATACATTTTAAATGATAAAAGTACCCGATCTACTGTACCAGTTAAAACACATCCACTGGCAAGCAACAGAAATCAGCTTGGTAGCTGCATATAGAAGGTGCTACAGGGCAATTCTCCGGGTGATTTTGGGCTAGCCCAGTTTTCCTCTTTTCTTCATTTGTAATTCGTAAGAATAACTGTGGAATGTGGTCGGAATGCAACATGCTGAGATAGAGCAGAACCGGCCAGAACTACTCAGTCCCTTCTGGAAATAGGGTGTCCTTCCACATGTCAGCCTACTGTGCCTCCTGGTATAAAACCTGGGGTGAGCTGCTTTCTGGGATCCCTCAGCTGCAGTGCAAGTGGGGCGTGCACAGAGGCCCCTTGAAACACGGCGACGTTCCTGAGCTTTGGGAGACTGGCTTCCTCTGAATCCTCGTCTCTATTGTCCTTTCCTGCCTATCTGTTCATAATAAATCCAATCAGCTTCATGTTACTTCTTGTGTGTTGGGGTGTTCGTTAGTGCACAGCGAACCTGCATCACAAAGTTGGTGCAGGGAGCAGTGTCTGGTCTGACAGAACCATGGCTTTCTGCAGAAGCAGGAAAGACAGTACCCCCCAGTACGTGACACAGGAAAAATGTCAGCCTGAGGATGCAGGCGTCAGACACACAGCTGGATGAATAACGGGAAGGGAAGGGTACTAAATGGGACATGATCACTCCCCGTGGATGCGAATGAACTGGCTGCATGCACTGAGGCAAAGAGGAGGGAATACGGGAATCTGGGAGTGCAGCACAAGATTCCTTGGCTGTTTGGCACTTACGGGGTCACTGATTCCTGGGCCCAAAGAGCTCAAAAAGTAATAAATACTTATAAGGCCCCTGAAGTACCCGGGAGGGAGCAAAGAAAGAGGTTCTCAGATTGTCCCTGAGGCATCTGAGAGGGAACCAATGTGGGTCTTCACAGAAAGGCAGACTCATAATCTAAAGGATAAATGTGGAGAAAAGCTGGGCAAGTCTTATGCAGCCTGGTTGGTGTGTTTGTTTGATAAAGAGACACTGTGGACCCAAATGTCTTGGGCTACATGGTACAGTTATAGATAGGGCCGAAATCTCTGGATCTTCACTGGATGCCAGTGGCTCTTTCCTCCCGTGAAGATAAAGGAGGAAAAAAGGGAAAACATTAAACTGATGACATCAGGAGGTTTTGAGACAAATTGCTGATCCATGGTACTTACCTGCTTATGTGTGGGGCTCTTTGGGGTGTTTTAGGTGCCAATGACCATGGTTCCCATGCTTAGCACTTTATAAGCATTGACTTTGGCTGCTTGTGGCACAGAGTATCACTGCCACCTGTGGTATGCCTTCTTGCAGCTAAGAATTTGAGCCATAACAATGGCGCATATCACCTCCTGCTACTACCTAAACTGACCGAGTCCAGTGGGTTATTTATCTAATGCAGTACTGCATGCTAAATGGAAACTAAGAGATTGCTTGGTTAATTTAGGACCTCCTACAGGTTGCACTTCAGTTTGGCTGGTCAAAGAGACCTCCAGGACATGAAGACTAACAATGTGCTATCACAGGCTGAATGCCAAGGCCAGTTAGGTGGGAAGCCAAAAAAAAAATATCCAGATATAGTTAAGCAAAAAATGTTGGCCATGGTGGTACCCACTAATGAAAACGAGGACCAACAGCTGATGGGCCTCTTTTGGTACTGGAGACAGCATATACCCCACCTGAGGGTTCTTTTGGGCCCCTTAACCAAAGTGACTAACAAAGTCAACAATTTTGAAAAAGGCCCTTTAAAACAGCAGGGCTTAGAAACCATTCAACAAGCTGTGGCCCAGGCATTGCCTTTGAAACTTTTAGAGCCTGCTAGCCCAGTGGAATTACAGGTGCCCACAACTTTCACGAATACAGATTGTAATCTACGGCAATAGAAAACCGCCACTGGGGTGCACCAGACTTTTAGATTTTGGACACATGAAGTTGTCTGAGGCAGCCACCAGATATATCCTCCTTTTGATTGGCAACTCCTTGCTTGCTGCTGGGCACTGATGGAAACCGAATGTCTTATGGCCAGAATGCCACGTGTGATGCTGTGACATGAACTGCCCATTTCTATTTGTGTGCTTACATACCCCATCAATAAAACTGGACAGGCTCAACAGGGTCCAGTTATCAAATGGAAATGGTACATTCAAGATTGGGCCAACCCAGGACCCAAATGAACAAGTATGCTCCATGAACAAATGGCTAGCTTACCAACTTGGACCAGGTGACCCGTAGGGGATGTTTTGTCTCCTCCTGTGCCTACCAATGGTATGGCATGATTTACTGATAACTCTGCAAAACTGAAAGCAGACAGGGCCCACTGGGCTGCAAACACCATCTGGGCAGTGAATGGCCATCTTTTTCCTGAGACTGAGCATGAATATTCTGCCCAATGTGTCAGACTGTGTGTAATAGCGATGGCCGTGCAGGCCACTGTTGCCACCATAGCTTGCTACATTTTCACCAACTCCTGGGCCTTTACAAACAGCCTAGCCATCTGGTCAAGAGAAAGGCAGCTGAGTGACTGGACTATTAAAGGGATGAGGACAATGACAATAGCATGCTGCCTGGAAGCGACAAATATATATCACTCATATGGAGGGTAGGACTACCATAGCCTCCCTTGAGGAGAACTTGTGTTATGTTTTTGATACCCCATAGATCTTCATTCTGACTAAGGAACATCCTTCATTGCCCAAGAGGCATGGCAATGGGCACACTTTCATGAAATATGATGGGCTATCCATACTGCCTGTCATCTGCAGCCCATTAGAGCCATAAAATGATGGAACAGGTGGCTGACAAAGTAACTGAAGAAAAGATACCAAGATATCCTGCTGGTGGGGTTATGTCCCCATCTGACTAGAGCAGTGTGGAAAGTAAACACTGCACTCCAGTCCAAGGGAAACACAGCACTGCAGCACATGTTGAGAAACACTGACCTCGGTGGGGGTAGAGGTGGACTAGGCAGATGCTTCATTAGGCTGTACCTGCAAAACTCCAACCGTTCTTTTTCTTTTTTCTCTTTAGAGTTCATGTCCTGGTGGGTGGTTTGCAGCTCAGGCCACCATAGTATCCCAGACGGGGCTCCCTAATTCTCATCTGGAGACAATGCTTCCCCCTGCCCTCCCCCTCCAATCTGGAGGATGCCTCCCCTCTATGGGATCCCACAGGGGTGTTGGATGGGACCAAGAAATATCAGGCTGCTAGGGTCCCTCCAGTGGCACCAAGGACATCTGATCCTTCCAATCAGATGGGCAACATTATCACACATGTCAAGTTTGTGCAGGATCCCTTCCTGAACTGCATGACTGAGGCTGAAAGTCTGAGTCAAGCAGCTAGGGTAATAGATAGCCACAGAGATAGTAGCCTGGGGGCTGGGACAGACAGAGTGGGTCCCTACACCAATTTCACCCAAGCCCTATTCCACAGGCAGGAACATCTGAGATCCTAGGAGGGCTGAGAGGTGCAGTACTAACCCATAAATCTGCTTTTACCACAAGGATGTGGCAGCAGAAGCCTGGAGGCCCAGCACCTTCATTCGGCTTTCTCAGGCAGCTGCCACCATGGGTGGCCTGAATAAGCACTGGACTTCATTCTGTCACAGACCACAGCATCTTCTCATCCTGCCAGTGCTAAACGACACCAACATTCCCACATCCACAGTGCACCAACAGAACCTGAGCTCGGGCTATCAAGTGAGGATTTGGCGCCCACTGCGTTGAAGAGAATCAGACGCGCCCTGTTTGAACTGACTCTATGGCAAAATGTCACAGCCACGACTGACAAAACCTTGGTGGGCTTGTACTTGAAGACATCATGCTCCTTTGATTACCTGGTCAAAAAGTGTCCCAGTGGCAACAAGGTAAACATGGACTAGACTATTGCTAGCCCTCTGGGTAGGGGCTTCATGAACAACATAATTGGGGGGAAACTGAGTTCATGTAAGTAACCCGAGCCTTGGCTAGCAAATGCCAATTCCTCCACACCGGTGAATGGGGTCACTGAATAATAAGGTGAGGAAAGGGGTGCTGTGTGCACCGGAGGGTTCCATCTTTCTCTGCAGGTGGTCCAGTGGGGACTCAAATACAGATGGACAATGTACTGAGTAAGAAGCTGGTGGATGGTGGGATCTTTAATGTTGGGCATGCTGGGGGCACCCTCGGTTATCACCCATGGCAAGGAGATGCACCATTGGGCCAGCAGCCTAAAGCTATACACCAGGCCAAGTAGGTACCTGCCAGCAGGTGTAACTGCCTCTGGGTTTATGCCCTTTATTCGATCTTTAATCTATGTAAAGGAGTCAGCTCATGAACAATAATAATAAACCTGCCCCTGACCATAGTAAATATCACCTCCCCCAGAGCCACGGCCTTGGCAGCCCAACAGACATCCCTCAACTCCCGCAGGAAGATTGTTTTAGACAACAGAATTGATCTAGACGTTGACTTTTAGCCCAACTGGGAGGTATATACGCGACTGCCGAGAGCTCTTGCCGTACCTGGATAAAGACCTCAGGGAACATAGAAACGCAAGTAGCAGAGACCCAGAAGCAGGCCCACTGCTGCAGACTGTGGGGCCACTTGAAGGATCCTTCTCTGATAGCTTTAGCAACTTCTCATCTGCGTGGCTGGGATCCTAGCTTAGGTCACTGCTCTGGGCAAGCCTGACATCCTGCTTGTGGTCCTCCCGTGTCCAATGAAAGGCACTGTGGCTATGGCTCAGTGGCGTTGCACTGGCTGCATCAGCCAAGGTATCACAATGATCTGATGAGACAAACTTCCACCTCCAAATCTGGGAAAGTCAACGGACATATGGAACGGACTAGCTTTGCTAAGGGGGTATCTGGATCTGCAAGGAAACTGCAGGACAGCTCTCTGGGTGACCTTGGACTGACCCTGATTTTCCCCTTTCTCATTTGTAGCTCTTACGAATAACTGTAGAATGTGCTGAGCCTGCAACATCCTGGGTTAGAAAGGAACTGGCTGGAATAGCCCAGGCTCTGTTCCAGTTCCTCCCAGAGACAGGTGTCCCTCACTGTTTTAGCCCAGCAGCTATGTGTTCTCCCCTGGTATAAAACCCATGGGGGCCGGCTTTCTGGGGTCCCTCAGCTGCAGTGCAAGGGTGGACACCTGCGGACAAGACTCCATCCAACCTGGGAAGCTTTCCTGAGCCTGGGGAGACTGGCTTGCCTTGAATCCTAGTCTTTTATTGTACTTTACTGTCTTTTCTGTAAGTAATAAATCCACTTCACGTAGCGTGTGTAGGTGTTCTGTCTCACCAGACTCAGACAAATTAGCAGGCAGTACACAGTGAACCTGCTTCACAGATGGGTATCTATTTGAGCAATATGAGTTCACAGAGCTGATGAGTGTTTGGAGATGCAGGATTAGAAAATAGAGATCCAATTAGGTCAAAAGCTATGGAACAGAAAACATAGCCTTTTTCCTCTTAAGAGAAAAAATTTGGACACCATTGTTATAGCTAATATAATGAATGACTCCCAAAAATATCTTGCCACATCTTTGCATCACTTGATGAAGATCAAAAATTCCAGGCAGGAGCATTCAATTAGCTAAGCTAATTGAACTTTCAAGATGACTTCCCTTCCCTGCTTCCCTTACAACCTACTTTATTTTAAAATTTAACACATTTTTTTTTTTACATTTTGGTTTGTTCATCTACTATTCAAATACTATCCTTCCAAATGCAGAAACTACATCTTATTGATCCTTGTACCTCCAACAGCTTGCCCAGCAATGAGTAGCACATGGTCAGGGTTCAATATATTTTTTTTTTGAAAAATTAATTGGTCTGTGATGAATGCAGTCACATAAATTTGCTGAAAATCAGCAATAAATCCAATTGATGGGTGATATTCAGAAGGATAGTATGTCAAAATAACAAAACAATTTCTATACCTGAATCTGGAGCTAAATGTTCTTTTATTTGGTTAGTACTAAACATTCTCAAATTTTAAAAAATCAGGACTGTTTTGTAAACATGAGAAAAAAGTTTAGAAATAATGTAGTTATTACCTCTCCTCTCTTAAAGGAGTTAACAGAGAAGGGAAACAAACATAGGTAGTCAGACAACAGAGAAAAAAAAGTGGGTGGGGAGGGAATCAAAAGTACTAAACAAGAGAAAGGTGTCACACTTTGCCAGTCTGCTTGGGATGACTTCAAGAAAAATGGGTAAGACTGAAAATCCCAGTGACACCTTGCTTATGCCATTCCTTGTAAGTCTATTTTAATGGAGTTTTCAGAATTCCCCAGACAGCAAACTATGTTCCTATCCAAGTTCTTGTGTTTTCCAGAGGCCTTTGGGCATCTAGTAATTTCTGCAAAGACTTTCTCTGGCTGTCAGTAATTTCCTGACATCATAGCCTTTGCTAACAGGAAGGACTAGAAAAGCATCGCTCTTGTCTTTATGGATATTAGCTTTAGTCACATCAAGGCTCTTTTGCAGCTGAGGAAGAATAGAGGAGCATTCTGCTAAATGCTGTAAAAGACAATTCTTTTTAAGTTCTCACTTCCTTCTGAGGGAAACTTGCTTGAAAATTAAGGCAATCAACCTTTTTTGTTCAAAGACTCAAGGGAAGGCAAAACGCTTATAGAGGAAAAAAAATAGACTAGGGCCTCATAAACATTCCATGAGTGCCACCAACACTCATGTTAAAGCATTGAATTATGCTTAAATAATATTTATTATTTTAAATACAGAAAACCATTGTAAAGAAGAAAAAATATCGATAATTGAAAGGCTTCTTTCATATGACTTTAATATTTAATCTTTGCTAAATGCTGAGAAAAATATTTATGTAACTTGTTCTTTTTAAAACTTGGAAAATCTACTGATGGTAGTATCTTTTAATCTACCCTTTTTAATGGATGCATAATATTTTATTGAATCAATGGAATGTAATTCGTATCTCAGATTGGTTGAAAGAACATTAAATGTAGCAGAGGATAACTACAGATGGATTCAAGCTTCCAAAAAGAACAGAAGTGTGTGAATACAGTAGAAATAATGAAGATGGTGGGTGCGGAAACAAGCTTAGGGTAAAATGATGATTAAAAGAAATAGATAAGATATGTAAGATAAGTTTGTTACAAAAAGTAAATTGTTAATAAAGAGACTCAGAAGTGAGAGAGCTGCTAACCATTGTGTGGACATTATGAGGGAAGTTGTCTTTTTAATATTTATATTTATTATAGAAAACAGAATAATACCTGACACATTCACCTATTTGGGGCTTATTACATGCTTGTGGAGAAATGACAATAAAAACAACTTCTGATATTTATTAGAAATTTAATATTTGCCAGTCTCCGTGCTCTGTGCAAAATGTACTAGTCCTTGAAAAGGGATCTCCGGCAAATTTTCATTTGCTTTGCTCATGTAGCGAACTCTTTCTAGAGTCCTCTTTCTTTCACAACCCCATATAATCCATCAGTAAATGCTACCGTCACTATTTTCAAAATATATCCTAAATCTGACCCCTTCTCATCACTTTCATAGCTCGCCTCTGGTCTAAGCCATCTTCATTTTTAGATAAGCCTAATGTAATAACCTTCTAATGAGTTTCCCTGCTCCTGCACTTGCCTCCCCGCAGTTATTTTCCATCTAGCAACAAAACGGTGCTTTCAGCATGTAAATCAGACCATGTCCCTCCTCATATTCAAAGCCCTCTAGGAGGACAATGATCTAAAGCTTCAAGCATGGTTTACAAGGACACCCACTTCCCCAGCTCCACTTTCTACTATGTTTCCTCCAGTCCTCTCAGGTCCAGGAACCCTGGGCTCCTTGTTTCCAGCCAAGTGCACCAAATTCATTTCTTTTCAAAACTCCTTCACCTCCTCTCTCTTCTCAGCTTTGAAGTCTCCTCTCCCAGAAATTTGCACAGCAATTCTCTCTTAGGCTATTTCCTAAGGGCAGCTTTCTCTGACTACCCTGTCCAAAATAACCTTAGCACTTACAGTGCTATAGTTTTCTTCCTAGAATGAATTGTTACTATCTATTAGTAGCAGTTTTTGATTGAGTTTTTGGTTGACTGTCCATCTGCCCTATTGGAATGTAAGTTTCATGAGGGCAGGAACTTTATCTGCTTTGTTCTGTACCTCAAGCCACCTAACAATACTGCTTGGCTCATAGGGGCTTCCCTAAATATTCATGAAATAAGTATCAATGAATATCAATGAATGCCTTGTTTATGTGTATCAGTTTTTGTTTCTAAGCTTGCAATATTATTGGTTCCCCTTTTTGTTAAGTGTTCTTTGCTCCAGATCATCAGGGCTTGGCACAAACCCAGTTAAGGCTGAGGGGTTTGTATATTATCTACCTTAAAATTGTTAGGATTATTGTAGCTTTATTCATGATAAATGGTTAATAGATTGATGCAACTGTTTAAGTCATAAAAGCTGAATTTAGCTTATGTTAGCAATTAAGGGTGGTAGTGGCATGTTTTCTCTCCTAGTTTACCAACTCTTTTACAAATCATTTCCAAGAAGCTTACTGGACAAGCTCATGGTCCAGGACAAATGACCCCACAGGGTGTCTTGCCTAGTCTATCAGCTTTAGAGATGACATCAATTCTGTCATTCTCTGCTTTGTGTACTTTCCAATTAACAAGTTATGTCTTGAGAAACGGTAACTTCTATGCTATTTGAAATTTCAATTCCATAAAATTGAAAAGGGTTTTACCACAATTCCATGTAATCATTCCAACCACCTATTGGGTTATGAAAACATGTTCCCATTTTCTGCAGTATGATAATAATTCCTATCTCTAACTCCAGGATTTGTTCTCCCAGACAGTCACTGGGTTCAAATCCTAGGTCAAACATTTCCTAGTTACGTGACCTTATATAGGTTGCTTAACCTTTCAAAGTATTAGTTTCACTTAATATAGAATAGAAATAATAATAGTATCTATGTAATAGAATTATGGCATGATTTAACAAATGAATGCTCACAGATGCTACCTATCTAATTAACAAGAGCAGCAGGGGTTCTTAGTGGGAGGTAAATATCAGAATTGTCTGGAGACAAGTGTAATAGCCCCAGCTGAGAATTTTTAGGCTAAATTTTAAAACATAACATAGAGTAGTTGGCTTTTTGGAAGCATTTGAAAGAAATTTAAATTGTTAAAATACCAATAGGCTTTCATTATGATGAGGATCCTTTCATATTAATCATTCACAATGCTTCCTTTGCCATGTGCATTTACTGAATTAAATATTTATTGATTTAAAGAATATATTCACTGTATAATTTCACTGATGTATGTAGAGTGGTTAGTGTCACTAATTCTACAATCATAGTAACCTAGATTCAAATCTCAACTCATATTCTTTACAGTTGTATGACCTTGAATAAGGTAATAGTAGGTCTTTGAAATGTTCAGATTATCAAGATAACTGACTTCCCAGTTATATATTAATAGGAACCCAAACCCTCTGGATCAGTCCTACTTGGAATAACAATAATTGTAGTGTTACTTGCT
>JAQIFY010005147.1:0-11261 GCA_028533085.1 Varecia variegata | reverse complement strand
AAAGTCACTTGGAACCAAATCTGGTAACACACTGAGCTATGTAAATGTTCTCTGGTCACAAAAAACAAAATTGAGAAGAAAGTGATTAGACTGATTTTTTTGGTGCGTGAATCTCTTAAAGCAGCTCAAAAGAAAACTCAGAAGGGTCTCCCAAACTCATGATGGCAGCGTCACTGAAATGTGTGTATGCTCTCGCATGGTGACTAGGTTGAAGGACAACATGTACTTGTACAGTCATTTCACTGTCACTCCTTCTGAGCTGTCTCCGATCATTTTAGGATTTTCTTCCTTTTATGTACTCATTTTCCTGAGTTTACTAACAGCAGTAAAAAAAAGGCTTTCAAAATACATACCTGTTGGGATGGCTGTTACTACGGGTTACCAAAAAATAGATGCCATGATTTATAAGGCTTTTATGCTGAGTGGCATTTATGGGCTTTTCTCTCACCCATGACCTCTCAGTCTCTAGGAACTAACTAAATAGTGGAATTAAAGTATTTTGATATATTACAGTGCTGTAGAAGTGAAATATAAAGAGCAGGTTGGTGGAGCTAGGCCTAGAGACGCCTCATTTCTCATCAAACCCAAAGAATCCTTAGAGCCATAAGATCTGACATTTTAAGGTTAAGTAACCTTCTTTCCTGGGAATCCAGGCGTTGAAGTAGGAAGAGTTTTGAGAGGTACTGTTTCGTGAATCCCGGCAAAACTAACTGGACTTAGGACTCTTGGGCTGAATGTCTTTCTTTTTCCAATTTGAGCAAATATTTAACCATCTGTTTCTCATTTTCTAGTTACAGAAACGAGCACTTATGAAAGAATGAGTGTGGATTCACTGTGGGTTTTTATGTGCTTCAAAATCTGCATCAGAATGGTGGCTGAAACAAAGGGTTGCTGTAGAAAGGTTTGCACATTTATAAAACCAAGAGTTGGACCTGGAGTAGCCTTATGCCTGATACTCTACTATAGTAACTGAAATTACAGATTTCCCCTGAATACATTCTGTGTTGTAAAAATTGCATATTGGGTTTCATAGCCTGCAATAATTTTATGTTGCCATGACTAACAAGGACAAGAAAATGTGAGTCCAAACACAGATTTATATATAAATTGGCTTTCATGCTGGTTAAAAAAAAAATCATAGTACTCAAACTGAAAACTAAGTCTGGGAGGCCTAATTAGAAATATTAAAACGTGTGTTGGCCATTATTCTCTGTGGTTCTTCCTTCGCAATATTGATCATAGGACCATTCAAGTTGATGACCTTGAGTTGAGCCTCCATGTATGTGATGACTGCACGGGGTATTCATGTGGCATGAAGTGTCTGTGCTGGTTAAGGCGGAACTGTGCAAACTAGATGTCCTGGACTCTGTTGTGTCTGGTGTCCTGTTACATGGTGACATGCCACCAAGTGGAGCTCCAGTGGGACGTGGGAAAGTAGAAGAGAGAGACCTCCTGTTTCTAGCTTCCATTAGTATCTGGCCAGCAGCATATGCCAGGCCCCCAGCTTCTTTCAGTACTTCTGGAATCTGCTCGGTGATGCCCACTGTTCAAAGGTCTTTCTTTGAAGCAGTTGTGTGGTGCCTCCCTCAGAAATCTAAGCTCTGGCCAATCTAACCAACCAGCCTCTGAGCGCCTACATTTTGGTTTTCCTCTTCTGTATAGGACAAAGCAACTCCATCTTGGATGCTAATCCGCCATGTTGACTTCTGATTAACTCCGGTTCCAGGAATGTCTTCAAGAGTTCTACTTTCATTTACTCGCCATACCCTTAGGCAAAGTCTTGCCTTTCCCTGAGGGGTGGACTTCAATTGCCTGCACATTCCCTCCCTATGCTACCGAAGCCCTGGGTCTGGGGGATCCACCCCTTCTCACTGACCAAGACATGGCTTCTGTTCCTAAGTCCCTACGAAATGTTTCTTTCTGAGAAATTGGACTTGTCAGCCTCTTTCTTCAGTGCCTCAGAACCCCTTGGCCTTTGGAGGTAGGTTTACATAGACTCACTTACTGAAGAACATCTTCACTTTTGTTCCCCAAACCCTCGGGGTGGGAACTACTTCCTGCAGTTACTGAGTTGCCTCAATCTTCCAACACCCATATAATCAATTCCCTGTATTAAATCCCCTCTATTTGAAAAGCCTAACATGATTTCTAATTTCCTGACTGAGCCCTCACTAATATAGCACTATTATATCCAGGGGGTGGGTCTTGTTAAGATTAGTACAGTTGAGACTTCAGTACACATTTATTAACAATAAAGGAGAGATAATTTTTCTGCACTAATTGATATTAGGAGAGTAAATGTGATTAATATGTATCTGGTCTTTGTCCTCATTTGCCCGCACACAGCTCCTAAATTCCTTGGAATTTCCTGGGTGACAGGAGCGTCTTTTGTTCTAATAAGGCAATTCTCCCCTAGATAGCTTCAGGACAGGGACTGGTTGCCAGAAAGAGCAAGGCAGAATTAGAGGGTCTCAACTTTCAATCCTACCCCCAGACCTCCCAGGAGAGGAGAGGGGCTGGGGATTGAGCTAATGATCAGTGGTCTATGATTTAATCAACCAGGCCTATGTAATGGAACCTCCATAAAGCCCCTGTGGAAAGCTTCCATGTAGGAGAAGGCATCCCACCTCCACAGGGACTGAGCTCCTGTGCTCGGGGCAGGATGGAGATGCAGGGGTGTGGAAAACACCATTCATTTCAACAGCCTGGGTAGGGGAGGTGGGAGCAGAATAGTCCAGCCTGGGGCAAGTAGGAGGGGCTCTGGCCCCAGTGGGCAGTCCTGTGCACTTATACAGCAAGAACAATCTGGCTTTGATTTGTAAGTGAAAGAAGACAGTCTGAAAACTAGAAATAAAAAGGCAGAAATCATGTCCACCTGGGATATGGGAGCAAGCAAGTAGGTTCTTGTGAACACACCAGGGCAGGTGTAGGAATCTATTGTAGATGCTAGTATCCTGGCATGTGCCCACACGTGCATGTGTGCACACACTTGATCATGTGTGTACATACTTGGTTGTGTGTACTTGTTTGTATGTGTAGGTGTGCACTTGTATATGTGTGTGCACTTGCTCATGTGTGTATATATGTGTACGTGGGGGGGGTGCAGTGGAAAATATGAGAACAGAGAAATGTCTGATATTTCCTTCAAATAACGAGCAGAACAAGCAAGTTTTTGCCCTTACAGAGAGAACTGAGGGAGAGTGTGGAGGATGGTGATCCAATGATGCTCTGCAAATCTTGGCACTAGAGCCCTGGACATATATTAGAATAACACCTCCACGCATATAGATACAGCAACAGCAATTATAGTTATAAACATTGTAATTAGAACAAAGTAACAAGGCCAAGTCTGATCTAGTTATTGGTGATATTTTCTTTATCTTAATAACTGTAATAACTAATTAGATGGAGCCTCCCTGCTGTTTTAATAACCTGGTGTCATGCATTTACAAAGATCATTCAATGCTTGCTTCTACTTTTTCTCTCTTCACATCATCCTAAATTAGCTGCTGTCAAATCATCTTTCTAAACAGAGCTCTGATCATATTACTTGCCTACTCAAAAAAAAAAAAAAAATCTGTGGTGAACATTCTCCTCCCCCTTAATGAATAAAATCCAAATTTTGCAGTGTGGCATTTGAGGACACCAGAAACCAACTCCAGCCCACCTGTCCAAATCCTGCTGTTAGACCCTCTCGTAACCCTGTGCTCAGAGATGATGTGCAAAATATGTAGCAGCCAGTAAAATCTGGACACTAACAATCAAAACCAATGGGCCCCAGCACTGGAGCTTGTGGTGTTGGGGACAACTCCTGGGACAGTGGGGTGGTCTAGGAAGCCCAGGTGGCAGCCAGGATGGCCATGTTGACACTCAAGGGCTGGGACCAGTGGCTTTTTTATACCTAGTTCAGAAGTATTTCATTCTTTGAGCAACTTGCATAGCCTTCCTGCATGTGCCACCCGAATATCAGACAACTTATTTAAGCTCTACTCTTCCACATTTGTTCTCTGTTCCTTGCATGGGCTCTATATTTTCTATCTTTCAACCTTTGTACACAGCTTTTACCCTCACCCCAAATAAAATGTATCTCTGCACTTCCAAATCCTACAAGTCTTTCAAGTTCTAATTCAGACGTCACCTTTCCCATCAAACGTTCCTTCGCCCCTTTTGCCAAACACAGCATTTCTTTCCTCTGAGCACTTTCTTTCCTCAGCACTGCATCTGCCCTCTCACGTTACATACAACCACCGACAGAGACTGGAGAGATGCTCACCAAACCCTTTTCCTGTTCTTCCTGGGCCAAGGGCTAAACCACGTTTTGCAGCCTCCACTGCAGGGCAGCCATGTGACTGGGTTCTAGACAGTGGAAAGTTGGCAGGAGTGATGTATGCAAGACCTCAGTCTGGCTCATGAAAAACCTCCCATGCGATCTTTCCCTCTGTTCCCCAGAGGTTCCCAGTGATGGACCAAGAGGCTATAGGAAATGGCAGGGCTATGAGATGATGGAGCCTGGGTTCCTAAACTACCATATAGAAAGACATCCATTCGACACCTTCTCTGAACTGTCAAAAGCACAATTCACAATTGCAAAGATGTGGAAACAACCCAAGTGTCCATCAATACATGAGTGGATTAATAAAATGTGATATATATATATATATATATATATACACCATGGAGTTCTACTCAACCATAAAAAGCAATGGTGAACTAGCACCTCTTGTATTATCCTGGTTAGAGATAGAGCCCAGTCTTCGAAGTGAAGTATCACAAGTATGGAAAAACTTGTGATACTTGAAGAGATAGAACCACATGTACTCACCATCAAATTGGTACTAACTGACTGACACTTAGGTGCACACATGGAAGTATTATTCATCAGGTGCCGGGCAGGTGGCAGGGGGTGGAGAGGATGGGTAAATTCATAACTAATAGGTGTAGAGCCCATTGTCTAGGGAATGGGACATTTGTAGCTCTGGCTTGGGTGATGCAAAGATAATATATGTAACCAAAATGTTTGTACCCCCATAATAGTCTGAAATTTAAAAAAAGAAAATGAAATTAAAGAAAGAGTAAGAAATACATTACTATTATATGTTGTCTATTACCTTCAAACTTGTCTTATTGTTGTACGAGTTCTTTTATTTTATCTTCTTGATGGTAGACTTCTTCAATTTAGAGTCCATGTTGAATTCATCTTTTCTTAAATGAAATATTTCAAACCTACATGAAAGTATAAAGAATAATAGAGCAGACATAATGTATCCATCAGCCACACTAAACAAATGGTATAATTTACTGATATTTGCTTTAGGTTCTTTTTAAGTAATAACACTTTACAGACATAGCTGGAGTCCTCCTTCTTCCATTTTCACAAAGTGGCATTGCTTTTCAAGTAATAAGTGTTCAAGAAATGCTTTGTGAATGGATATATGAAGTCTGACACACCAGTGAGCTGTTGCCTCACTGATTTAAATTTGATGTCCTTTTTGATCAAATCCATGCATTTCTGGGATCATTTGCTAACATCTATATAATAGTTTGACTCTATGAAATGTAATGAGGCTACATAATTTCAGGTTTGCATGGAAACCAAATATGTTGCCCTTACTGCTATTCAAACCAAATCTGTTGCCTTTCCTGTAATTCAAGTATTACCTGGCTGCAGCCTGATTTTATAGGTGAGGGCCCTGGTTTTCTTCAAAATGCATAAATACTGGATAGTCTCTGGAAATAAAATTTATTTCTCATTGTGTACTAATATAGTTCTGATTAAGTTTACTTGAATGTAAATCTTTACAAACTCTAAGATTATATTTCTTTCATATTTCTATTATTATTTAATGTATTATATTAATGGATACATAATATATAAACTATAATACTACTATGTTAATAAATAATATATCATCTATTATTCTATTAAATGTTCTACTTCTATTTTATTTCTACATCTCTATTTTTCATTGGTGTTTAGACACACTAATACAATTACCCTTAAAACAAAGCCCTTATTAATGTTGAGTCACAAATATGTGAACAATGAGCTTCACTTTTACTGTAGTCTTTGGGCAGATGGATATGTCACCATCTAGAATACGTTTCTTCAACTAGCTGCAGATTAGAATCGCCTGGGGAGTGTTAAGAATCCTGGTTTCCAGACTGCACCTTACACGGATAAAACCAGAATCTTTGAGCATGGGACTTGGGCTTCAGTATGTTTTAAAACTTTCCAGGTGATATCAACATGCAAGTTTCAGAAAGAGGGATTTAGAATTTTTAGTTTTCAGCTATTCTTTGCATTGTTTTCAAAAGGTTCACGGACTGAGAATAAAGTTGCTTTCTTTATCTCAGATAATCATTGCTTTGATAAATTTCAAATGAGCCAGAATATTATCTTGTTTTGACCAGTCCTTCACCATGGCAACACATTTTATCATTTGTGTGTAAGTGGCATTTCATAATCCTTAGCCCACACTCTGGTAAACTGCTTGGTAACCTTCTCACTGAATAATAAGATTGCAGATAAAATCTTTATTATTACTATTATAAGAAATTATACATTATAACACTCGTTATTTTTTTCCAGTTGGTGTTAAGAAATGAAAGTCATTCAAAACCTAATAACAGGACTACCAGCTATTCATTTAATTTCCTTCTGGAAGAAAAAGTCCCCATTAATAATTTATTATCTGGAGAACATCCTGCCCTTCTCATTAAGTGACACTTTAGTAAATGTAAAAAAAAAAAAAATCATCCTTCTAAGCACAGAGACAGAAATGGCTACATTGGGGAAAGAGCAACCTTCTCTTTCCCACCTAAACAATTTTTTTTTAAAACAAATATCCCATTAAAGGTTTACTAAAAGAGGCCTGAATTTCGGGGATGATAGGGTCCCTCTCCTGCCCAGAGATGATACTACAGTGAAGCACATGCCATTTCTAGTTGTTCTCCAAATATTACCAGTTGAGATGGGTTTTTGCTAATCCAGACAGAGTCCCCTCAGGGCTGCGTGTTGCACCATTCCAAGGAATGCCATTCACCTTGAAATCTTATGACAAATGTCTGCTGTGTACAGAACAGTGAAAGTGATCTTGCACAAAGGACTTTGGTCTGTCCTCCCTGAGCAATCTCACACATTTGTAAAGCAAATTCAGACGTTCATTCAATACGACCGGCTCGCCTGGTCTCTTTGCCACATGGAATCTCATTGTGATTGGGTCAATTCTGACTGTTATAGAGAAATGCTATGGTTTTAGAATTAAGAAGGAGAGCTAGGAAATGAGTGAATTTGGAATAAAGTTTTCAACTTTTTCCTCTGCACTAGGTCTGTTTTTTCCTAAACATTTAATCCAAGCCTATGCATCATATTCCAGAAGATTGCAAAAAGCAAACCATGTTCTGGACCCACTCTCCCCGCCCCCCATTTCTACCCCTTGCCACTCTATCTCCACCTGACTCTGTTTCCCCTGGACTACCTAGAGATGCCCTTGCTGTCATATAGCTGGCCTCAGATGCTTGGTTTCATAGCACTCTCCCCACTTTTCTGCATTAGGAAAATTGTGTGGGATGGGGTGATTAAACCATGCCAATTCCTTCTGCGTCTCCTAGTGAAAGAGTATCAGTTGGTGAAAGCAGATGTTGGATCACCGAATCAAAGGATAAATGCATACATGGTTTTGTTATCTATTTTCAAATTCCCTTTCATACCATTTGCACAGGAAGGGCACACCATTGTGCTGTCTTACCAGCAATGCACGAGAGTGTCCATTTCCCTATTTTTTCACCAACAACATGTACTACTGACCTTTTGAAATTTTGCCAGTCTGACAAGTGTGAAATTGTACCTTTGCTTTGTGTAGTTGTAATTTTCATTTCTTTTAGGATGAGTGAGATTGAACCTCTATTCACATGCTCAAGAACCATTTGTGGGTCTATTTCTGTGATATGTTGGTTCTTCTCTTTTACTCTTCTTCCTCTCAGATTTTTTACCCTTTTTATTCTTTAAGAGCTCTTGATATAAGTTGCAAACATTTTATACCAGTTTGTCATTCATTTTTTAACTTTTGTTTATGGGATTTTACCATGTAAAAATAAAACAGGTTTTATTATTATATGGTCAAATTTATTAATCTTCTCTTAATTGCTTCTAGATTTTGAATCACAGGCAGAGAGACTTTCTACACCCTACACCTGGAACTCACTCATACTTCTCATGGTTCCTGTGCATTTTTCTGTTTCTTTAACATTTATATCTCTGACCCATTTGGAATCTATTCTGGTTCATGGCATAAAATATAGTCCAATTTCGTCTTTTTTCAAATGGCTATCCTGCTGTCCAAACATCATTTGGTAAAACGTCCATCTTTTCTTTAGTGAACTCAGACACCACCATGACCATATACTAAATTTCACATGCACTTGGGACTATTCCTGGATTTTCTATTCTGTTCCATTGGATCATCTACTTCCATGCCGTGCCAACACTTTTAATTATAGAGGCTTCAGACTGTGTTTGACTATATTGTAGGGCCTGTTTCCCTCTTTGCTTTTTTTTTTTCAACTGGTTCCTGGTTTTCTTGCTTATTTATCTCTTCAGACTTTAGAATCAACTTGTCTCGCTCCACAAAAAGAAATCGTTGTTATTTTTATTGGCATCACTTTAAATTTACATATGAACTAGTAAAAAACTGACATCTTTCGAATGTTGTCATCCTAACTGAGAACAAGGAGTACCTTTGCCTTTGTCCAACTTTTGTGTCTTTTAGCCATGTTTTGAAAGTGGTCCTTGTATGGCTTTTGCAAATCTTTGTGTTTGTGCATTCCTAAGAATTTTATTTTTCTTTTATTGCCACTGAAAATGATGTTTTCTTTTCCATCACTCCTTCTAACTGGTGATTGAGTGTACATACGGAAGTTATTGATCTTTCAATGTTTATTTTCTATCCTGCTGCCTTATTGAATTCTCTTATTGTTTACAGTAGTTTTGTCATTGATTTTCTTGGCTTTCTCAGCTGGACTGTCATACCAACTGCATTTCCCTATACTCTCCACCTGACTCTTCATTCTGATATGGGCTCTGCAGCTGTCTATCCTATTGGTTTTAGAAATTTATTTCCCCACATACATGAGATTTTTAATATTATTTGTCTCCTAGTTTTGCTGTAGGCATTGATTATGGGTATTTTTATCTTTCTGCTCCTAGATCATCTGCATGGTTTTTGGAGAATGTGTAAAGAGACTTAGATTTAGGTGGTCTCCATTTTCCTACAGGAACCTTGAAGACCTGATTTTGTTTAATGTGAACTATTTCCAACATTCATAAAAGTAGAGAGAATAATATAATGAATAACAATATATTCATTACCAAGCTTTGTCTTTTTTTTGCTTAATTTTTTTGCTATATTTGCCACAGACTATTTTTCTTTTAATAGAAAGGCAATATTACAGATATGTTGTAAGCTCCCTCTGTCACCCCCACCAATAAATCACATTCTCCTCCTTCCTCAGCAGTAACAGCCATCCTAACCTTGATGTTTATCATTACCATATATGATTTTCTATTTTAACTAAATATTTAATTTTTCCAAACAATGTATTGTTGCCTTGAATGGTTATAACCATCTTATAAGTAGTATTTTTGCTGTACATATCCTCTTGCAACATGATTTTCTTGTGGTTTATTCATTTTAACTTCTGAATGGCATTCTGTTGTTTGTCTACAACTGAATTGACGTATTCATTTTTCCACTAATAGACATTTGGTTATTTTCAGAGGGTTTTTTTTTGTTTGTTTTCTATTAGAAACTGCTACAGTAAGGATTCTGACACATCTCCTTGCTGCCCAGAGGAAAGTTCCTAGAAGATATTAATATATAACGAGGTGTGGAAATGCTAGGTCATGTTGCTGAATTGCTTTCCAACATGATTATTCCTTGTTTCATTGCCAACACCAATATTTGGGAGTCACTACATAGTTACATTACATGGCCATCAACGCTTGGCACATCAAATATTGACATTTTGGGGATTCTGATGGATTTCAAAATTTTCTTTTTCCTAAGGTTTCATCAGTACAACACAGAACTATTTTTAAATACCGAGTCCATCCTCTGTAATGAGAATGATATTTTTCACCAATAGATTTGTATGTAATACACTCTAAAGGATAGATCCATTTCAAATCTTCCCTAATAAACCTTAATCAGTGTATAAACAATGTTAATAATGAGTATTTATGGAATATCTGCTAAAACCTTTACATAAACAATTTTTACACATGTCCAATGAAGCAGGAATAAGCAAATGTATTTATTAGGTGAAGAAACAGGCTCAGAGAGTTTTCAAGAACTCTCCCAAGTTACAGAGCCATTGGGTGGTGAAGGCAAGATTTGAAATCGATCTCAGGGTCATGCAGCCGGTCCTCCTGCGGGTCTCACACTGCCCTGTCCTGTGTCTGTCTCCCAGGCAGAAGTTGTGCCTCCTGTTCTGTGACCCCTGCTACCCTTTCCATTTGTGTACTGTCACCTGGACTGTTGGAAGTGCCAAGTCATTATCCATTGATTTTTTTTTTTTTTAACAGGAGTCTATCCTTGCTTTTAATATTCTCTGTAAACTGTTGGCTGCCTGTCCCAGTCAATACATGGGACGGGCTGTACCGCAGTTATCTGACCTCTCTCACCTCATGTTTGGTCTCAGCATTTTCTTTCCTGGTTGTATTTATTCTCCTTGTAGATTCAGCGCTCTCCTCCAAGATGCTTAACAAGTCTTTGCAAACAGACAGCTAAAGGGAAGACTAAAAACAAACCAAACCAAAAGCAAACAGAAACAAAACCAAACCTAAAAATGGACATCACTGCTGACAGAGTTCTTAAGCCTCGCCTCTTCCCTGGGTGGGAGGCGGGGCTCTCCTGGCTGGCTCTGTGCTTAGGACCTGGCCAGGTGCCACACTGCTGTGGCCAGCTCACCCTCCACAATGGCATTTCCTTGACCATGTCCTCCGAGTCGGGCTCCTTTTCTTTCTACGGCCTAAAGAGAGGGAGAAAACCTCTCCCCATTTCACGGCCTCCTTCCAGACAGCCTGGAGAGCCGAAATTCAGCACACAATAAAAACAGAGCAATTAAGCTCCATGTTTTCCCAAACTGGAGAGCAGGAATTCAGAGGACTTACTACCTCCCTCTCTCCCTCCCTTCCTTCCTTCTTCCCCAAAGTCCCTCCAAATGGGGTTCCCAAATCTTTCCAAAGAAAAGGGCAGAAAACT
>JAQIFY010005146.1:0-11263 GCA_028533085.1 Varecia variegata | reverse complement strand
CCAAGACAAAAAGCCAGTAGTTTGAGTTATGTTTTCTCACTGGTATCACAATGCATATGAAGGAGCTACATTTTCAAGTCTCGGGGAGAGAAAAAACTTATTGTGACCTCACTACACAGGTATATGAATTTATGTTGACATTAAAACTTTCATACTACAAATCGATAATAATAATTTTTATACATTTTTATAACATGAATCAGTATCTAGAGGATTTTAATTGTAATTGAAAGTATTATGTAAATTGACTATAAACACCACAGGATATTTGAATAACCCTTTCTTGATATTGATAAATTTAAAGTTGCTGTTCAATTTTCATAAAGCCCCTTTGAAGTTGATATTAGTTTGTGTATGGTAGTTTGTGTAGCTACCATTATTAGTTATTTTTTTATTTATTTTAATCTTAAGACTACCCTTTAGATAGTCCTGCCTTGGTTTTGTTTTTAATTATTTAAAGTGTAAGTCCTTAAAACAGACTTTATTTCTAATTTGTGGGAAGGTAATTCATATATTTTACAGGAATTAACTATAATAAAGTACACTTTTGATAACAAAAAATTTAGTAAATTTACTTAACTTATATAGATGAAGTTTTAAAAATTATATCTTTTTCCTTCGAAGTCAAATCAAGTCTTCTAAAACAGATAAACTGGTTTGTTAATGTAGATGTAATTTTAAAAATATGACTATTTGTTGACACTTGATTCAGGTACTAAAAGGTACTTGTAAGATTGGTTGGAACAACCTGGACATGTGAGTCTGTGAGTCTACTTTTTCAATGGTAAATTTTATGAAGTCTAAATACAGATCGAAATTTAGTGCCTCCACTGAGATGTGCTATAAGTGTAAAATAGACATCAGATATTGAGGGATAAATATGAAAAAATTTTCATTAATGATTTTACACTAATTACACTTTGAAATGAAAATGTTTGGGATATATTGTGTTAAATAAAATATGTGACAAATTAATGTCATCTATTTCTTTTACTTTGTAATGTAGACTACAAGAAAATTTTAAAATAAGAATTACCTATGTGGATAGCATTATCTTTGTACTGGATTGGGCTGTTATAGAAGAATTAAACCTAAGAATGATCATCTTGAAACCTGACCAAGTTGACATGTACAGAACACTGGACTCTACAACTTCAGAATATACATATTCTCATGAGCATGGGAAACATTTACCAAAATTAATTATATGCTGGACCCTAAAGCTAGTTTCAATAATTTTCAAAGAATTTAAATTACTCAAAGTACATTCTGAAGCTTATGAGGATATTTGCTGTACATTTACAATAATGGGGAAAAAAAAACAAGCAATAAAAATGCCCAATGTTAATATTATACTCAAGTAAACAAATATGTCAGCTGCATTTATCTTATACAATTATTAAATGGAAAATATGAAAATATAAAGATATATAGGAGAAATAAATATTGCATAAAAATATAGCACTTAAAATATTAATAACATAGAGAACTTTGTATGTGTAAATAGTAAGTATTCTAAAAATAAATATTATACAAAGTCAGACATAAAACTTAATAATTTCATCTGGCCCAAACTGCTAATGATCTTTATTCATGTATTTTCTCTGAAATAGTCTATAAATATTATACCTTAGAGATAGCATTTTGTATACTATTGTCAGTAAAATGGTTAAGACTGTTTTTTAAACATGCTTTTTATTAGCTTAGAAAAAGGAGATCTTACTCTAATAGTATTCCTGAATAACCAACAAATAGAAATCCACTATAGCTTCATGAGTAGCAATGTAATTTGAACTTTTGAATTAGATTTTTTTTAAGGCTCAACTTAATTTCTTATTCACAATGGTAGAATTCTGAAATAATAATTCAGTATTTACCCACAAAAGACAGAACTTTCTACCACTGGAATATAATAATGGGATTTGATTTGTAAGAAATCCATTATCAAAGTAACAACTATGATTCATAAATAGATAAAATATATTTTCCTTAATTTCTGGACCAATTGGTGAATAGTTGAAGGAATTTTTTTTTTCTTTTTCTTTTTCTTCTTTTTTGAAAATGATATAGAAGCTACTTTCAGGGAAAAAAATGAACCATTCAGGTTATTTGGGTTCAATACATGCAGAAATAGGATAGAAAACAAGCCATTATAGAAACTGACACTTTGCTTTATATTTGCACGTTCAGTACTTGTTTTGCAAAGACCAAGAATGTGTGAATATTGTCCCCTAGTTGGCCGATTTAGAAGAACTGTGCTCTAAAAGTCCCTAGTAGCCTAAACTTTTAATTGGACATTTTTTAAAAAATCACTTTCCGTAATCAGAAAGTTCAATATTGTAAGTAAAAAAGATAATAAGCAAGGAGACTTAGGAAAGCTATATTTATTTAAAGAGCAAAGACTAAATTGGCTTACTAGGGAGAGTAAAGTGAATTACCCATAAACTCCTCCAAAGAGCACTGTGCTCCCATTAAATGAGTTGAAAGAGAGTCTTTGTAGCAAGAATCTCAGAACGCTTTTCCTCTCTCCAAAGTGGTTTTGCTCCCCATAATTTCAGGATGGTAAAAAACACAGATTCCTCCGTTTTCTAAATTTCTCTCCATCTGACCTTACTATTTTATCAGTATTTTTCCTAGCCTTACTTCTATTAATTGATATTTTTATTTTATTGTCTTCCTTCTTTAGGCTGTCTCAAATCCTTCATGAAATAGCATGGACATTTGTGAAGAGAAAATTTAAAATAAATAAGTCACATATATATTAAATTTGTCACTTTCTCCATTGTCAAGATCCTGTAATGTAACCTGTTAGCTCTGTTTCTCAACTGACCATTTTTCATTTCCTTTCATGTTACCCAGGTTGTCAGGATGGCTTGTGTCTTCATGTGCAATGACCAATGCATGCTACAGGTTAATGAACATGGTTATCCTCAATGTGATGGCTGATGTCTCCTTTTGGATTCATTCATTCATTTTTTATTCAGAAAAGTAGGAAGCCTAGTTGAATGCCATGGAGAGCACCGTCTGGCCACCAGCCTCCTGTACTGGGAGGGGAAAAGCACAATGGCCTAAGACGGGCATATCCCTTACTCATTCATCACCGCGCTTGGGGTCTGGCGTTAGGCAAAGAGGTGAGGGTCGGGTCAGAGCTCAGTGAATAAGCAGCCATCACAGATAGACTGATGGAATTGGAAATCATATCCTGAAGAGTTAGCAAAGCGTGGAGTAGCAAGGTTAATATAAATAGTATGAATTAATTTTAACAAGAACAGCTTGATACAAAAACTCATAATTATTCCAAATCACAGATCCACAGAGTCATACATAAGACTTAATAATTTCATCTGAGCCAAAGTGCTAATGATCTTTAGTCATGTATTTTCTCTGGAACATACTAACTCAAGTCATGGCCAACTATTGATTTTTGTCTTTAATACTTTGAAAAAATAAGAGTGGGTTGATTGGCCTTATTGAGACCTTTGTAAGATTTTCTAAAAGGGTGCTCCCTACTGTGTATACTGATAGGGACTTAAACTTTGCCAGAGGTAGCTGATGACATGAAAATTGTTTTTAAAACACTCCGTTGTTCCTGACACATGGAGCCCACTAAAATCTGCTTTCCTGTAACTAACACATTATTTCTTCTAGAAGTTTAAATGTATACAGATACTGAAAGCTACATGGTTTATAAAGATAAATGTGCCTATATATATTTTTTGTTTGTTTTTGTTTTTTTTTTCTTTTATTTCAGATTATAGGGGTAAACACATTTTGTTTACATAATTTGCTTTTGTACAGTTTGAGTCAAAATTGTAAGTGTGCCCTTTACCCAGATAGCGTACATGGTACCCATTAGGTGTGAATTTATCCATCCCCTTCACCCCCTCTTGATTTCTGTTGAGTTTTACTTCCATATGTGCATTTAAGTGTGGATCGATTAGTTCCAATTTAGTACTGAGTACATGTGGTGTTTGTTTTTCCATTCTTGTGATACTTTGCTTAGAAGCATGGTCTCCAGTTTCATCCAAGTTGTTACAAAAGATACTAGCTCACCATTTTCATGGCTGAGTATACTCTATGGTATATACATACTATATTTTATTAATCCACTCATGTATTGGTGGGCACTCGGGTTATTTCCACAACTTTGCAATAGTGAGTTGTGCTGCTATAAACATTTGAGTGCAAGCGTCTTTTTTATAAAATGTCTTTTTTTCCTTTCGTTAAAAACTAGTAATGGAATTGCTGGATAAAATGGTAGGTCTACTTTTAGTTCTTTGAGGTATTTCCCTACTACTTTCCATAAAGGCTGTACTAGTTTGCAATCCTACCAACAGTGTATAAGTGTTCCTTTCTCTCCACATCCTCACCAACATCTGTTGTTTTGGGACTTTTTGTTAAAAGCCATTCTCACTGGAGTTAGGTGATATCACATTGTGGTTTTGATTTCCATTTCCTTGATGATTAGGGATGTTGAGAATTTTTTCATGTGTTTGTTGACCATTAGTCTATTTTCATTTGAAAAGTTTCTGTTCATGTCTTTTGCCCACTTTTTAATGGGGTTGTTTGATTTTTTTCTTGCTGATTTGTTTGGGTTCTTTGTAGATTCTTGTTATTAGCCCTTTATCAGATGTATAGTATGCAAATATTTTCTCCCATTCTGTAGGTTGTCTATTTGTTCTACTGATTGTGTCCTTGGCTGTGCAGAAGCTTTTTAATTTGATCAGGTCCCATTTATTTATATTTGTTGTTGCTGTGATTGCTTTTGGAGTCTTCTTCATAAATTATTGGCCTAGGCCAATGTCTATAAGAGTTTTTCCAACATTTTCTTTTAGAATTCTTATAGTTTCATGCCTTAGGTTTAAGTCTGTTACCACTGTGAATTAATTTTTGTGAGTGGTGAGAGATATGGATCCTGTTTCAGTCTTCTACATTGTGGCTATCCAATTTTCCCAGCACCATTTATTGACTAGGGATTCTTTTCTCCAGTGTATGTTTTTGTTTGCTTTGTCAAAGATCAGATAGCAATATAAGGATGATTTCATACCTGGGTTCTCTGTTCTGATCCATAGATCTAAGTCCCTGTTTTTGTGACAGTATCATGCTGTTTTGGTTCCAAAATATATATTGAGTATAGCAGCCACTGATAATGTCACCAAAACCCTGACTCAGGGAAGCAGCATGCCTGGACCCCTCCCATGATACTCCCATGAACACAAGCTACTTCTGTAACAGCAATGATATTATAGAATTAGAGACTTGTTATACCTTGTAGGTATTCATATCATTAGCTTTTTAATAAAAGATATTATAACCAAAACCAAATAAATGACAAAAAGTGTAATGAATTTGAAAGTCAGACAGACCTGTCATCTTTCAGTCATTTGACTAGGGAGAAGTTCCATGACCTCAATGGGCCTCAGTTTCCCCAGTAGGTGCCCAAAAAATATAGTTCTGTCTGCTCTATTCCTTCAACCATACAAAAATCCTAACAAAAACTTTTCTGAAGTAGCAGGGCATGAAAATCAGTGTATTATTAATAATTAGCAATTCTTCAAACTATGTGTAAAAGTACCAAGTCAAATTATGTTTTATCTTTTGTGGTAGGCTGAATAATAGCTTCCAAAAGATGTCCATTTTCTAATCTCTATAACCTGTGAATATGTTACCTTACCTGGCAAAAGAGACTTTGTAGATATTATAAAATCAAGGATCTTGAGATGAGAAGAGTATCCTAGATTATCCAGGTAAAATGAATGTAATCACAAGGCTTTATAGAAGGCAGAGACAGGAGGGTCACAGAGAAAATATACCTAATGGAAGCAAAGAAAGAGAGATTTGAAGATGCTGCACTGCTGGCTTTGAAGATAAAGGAAGGAACCACCAGCCAAGAAATGCAAGCAGTCTCCAAATGCTGGAAAAAGCAAAGAAACAATTCTCCCCTAGAACATTCAGAAGGAACACAGCTCTGCTAACACCTTGATTTTAGGACTTCTGACATCCAAACTATAAGATAATACATCTGTGTTGTTTTAAGCTATTAAATTTGTGTTTGTTACAGCAGCAATACATTCTTCAACACTAATTCCACTCAAACAATTCCACATTGTATGATACAGCATTCTGCATAGCTGGTGGTAAGTCCCTTGGAAAAATGTTAGCAAATATGTCAATGGACCAATAATATTCTTATAATTTGACCCAGTTATAGTACTTCTAGGACTCAATTCCAAATAAATAATCATAAATTTGGACAATGCTTATTCTGATACTATTTATAATAACAAAAAATTAGAAATAGCATAAATGTCCAATGATAGCAGTGTGGCTACATAAATTTTGTAGTATATAAATTACGTATGAAACACTACACTGCAATTTAAAAGATATTCAGAGAAATGTTAATGACATATAAAAATAATTACAGAATAAGAAAATAATGTCAATATGCAAATTGTATGTGTAGTACATCCTCAATTGTATTTAAAAAATGCCTGAGTAGGAATAAAATGACAATTAGTAGAAAATATAACAAAATACATAGATGGTTATCTTCTAGATAGTGAGTAATTTTTATTTTTCAAACTGATATCTTTGTGTATTTCCCAAATTTCCTATAAAGAGCATGTATGATTTTAATAATAAATAAAAAGAGATTTTTCCCTATGTTGGTAATATATGCCACAATTCAATATGAAAACAGATTACCAATGAGAAAAGGACTCTGATATAACAAGAAATAACCCATCTAAAAGAAACTAAAGAAAAACAATCTGCACACTTAGGAATTCCAATATATTTTCAAAATGTGGCAATACCTAACTAATCAAGGAAAATTATGTGTATCACATATGTAACTTTTTGAGATAATTGAAGTGATTCTATTTACATTCTTACCATTTCAGAGATCTTAATACTATTATGATTGAAAGTTTTGAATTATGTGTTATATGTTCCTACCCATTATTAGATTAGAAGTCAACATACATGATTTGTAGGATCATTTGATATTGGGCACATCACTTAAGATTTCTGTTCTTCTGATTCCTTACCTATAAACTGAAAATAAAAATTCATACTCTGACTACCACAAGGTCTTTATGAGGGTCAAATGAGATAATATGTATTAAAGCATCCTCAAAACTGGAAAGTAATATAGAAAAATAAGAAATGTAAATTATTGCATTCTGGATGATTCAGGACCATTGTAAATATCAATACTTGTTGGATGCTAACATAAATGATGCCTTATCAATTGTCTAACTATTCAGTGCTAATTTTTCCTCACTTCATAGGCCAATGTCATGCTTTTGTGAGTTAAGATTCCTTTTTAAGAATCTATGCTGTGATTATTTAAAAAACAAATCATAGGGGATGGATAGGGCAATAGGAACCAAACACGCAGGACTAAAATGTACACATGTATATATGTGTGTGTAATGTATGTGTATGTATGCATACACACATGTGTGCACCCTCTATTTTTGTTTATTAATGTTTTATTAATAATTATATTAAAAAGTCATCAGTTCTCTCTCTTTTTAAAGAATCTGTACTCTATTTTTTTATATAATTAAAACTTTGATCATAAATCTTAAAATAGCTGTCCGTGTATCTTCATGTCAGGAAACGTGCTCTCACTTATAGTGTTGTGAGATGTTTTCTCCCCTTTGCCACCCAAATTCAATGTTTCTGCTATACACATGGAAGAAACAGGACTCAGTTCTGAGAAGAGAAGCTATAAGAAAAGTGAAACAACCACTGGCTTCTTGGGGTTATTTTATTTGCACTTTCTGAGTCATTTTGATTCACAGGGTTTAAGACTCAGGGTTTAAATTAGACAATTTCTGGCTGGGCAAGTTATACTGTTCCCAAAATGGAACCTGGAGAAACGAGGTGTGACAATAGTGTAAAATGACTCATCGTCAGCCACAATTAGACTTTCTCCATCGCCTGCCAAGTGCTTGACAGTCCCGGGCTCAGAGTGGCGCAGTCTCTGTTAAAGGCTCCCTTGACTTCTGGTAATCTTCCTCAGTTACTGAACGTTATCGATCCTGTTTCCACACCATCTCGACGTTAATCGGCTTCTGCTCCAGTGTCCCCATGGACACCAGAGATCAGCTTGACCTGTTAAATAAGCAGAGTTGATTCCTATTAATATTTTTCTCTCTTCTAAGTTGAAGAGTTAGACACCACCAACTGAGGCAACTTTTAATTTGTTCTTAAAATAGGACAAACATTTCTGGATGGCCCACTCATATGAGTCCCTGTCAATGATAGTGAATCAGCAGCATAATGTACCAAGAGAGATGGTGGGACAGGGCAAGACCTAGACGGGAAAAAAAAAATGTGTGTGTGTGTGTGTGTGTGTACATATATGTATATATGTACACACACACACACATGTATCTCACACAAAAGGCAAAATAGGTTATATGGGCTTTGGAATCAATGAATTTATTTATTTTTTATTTTTTTATTTTTTGAAACAGTGTCTTGCTCTGTTGCTCAGGCTAGAGTGCCGTGGCATCAGCCTAGCTCACAGCAACCTCAAACTCCTGGGCTCAAGCAATCCTACTGCCTCAGCCTCCCGAGTAGCTAGGACTACAGGCATGTGCCACCATGCCTGGCTAATTTTTTCTATATATTTTTAGTTGTCTGGTTAATTTCTTTCTATTTTTCAGTAGAGACAGGGTCTCGCTCTTGCTCAGGCTGGTCTCGAACTCCTGACCTCCAGCGATCCTCCCACCTCGGCCTCCCAGAGTGCTAGGATTACAGGCGTGAGCCACCACGCCCGGCCTGGGATCAATGAATTTAAATCCCTGATCCATCACTTCTTAGCTATTTGCAATTATCAATAAAAATGAAAATATAAAATACAGATGTTCAGTTCTCAATATATTCCTCTTAAGAATGCAGAAAACAACAACAACAAAAAAAAACTTCCATCATTGGACATTGGCATTTCTGGTTGCAGCATATATATAATCTGCATTAAAAAGTAATAGATTTAAAAATCCAAAATGCCTACAAGAAGAGAGATTTTGTTTTTTGCTTTTGGTTTACTGATATTTTTTATGAAAGTCAAATTCTAGACCAATGGGAAAAGATAAATTTCCACAAAATCCACCATAGCCTGTGTTCTTCAGGACAGCACTGGCCTTACATCTGATACTTTCCATTGTTCTCCAGTTGAATCTGCTGGAAGGGCACCGACTGCTTTTTCATTTCACTGCTTTGTTGTATGTTCTACAGCACCGAGAACAGTGCTGGGCACACAGGAGATGCTCAGCGAATATCAACTGATGAGAACGAACTCAGGATTCTATAGTTCTCAGCGCTTCTGAGTGCTCCCTATGACAGCTATGCAAACGTTTGTCCTTGTTCGCAGATATCCTCAGTTAGGTTTCCCCTCTCTAAGAGAACTTAACTCTGTTTCCTGAACTGTTGCTGTTTGAACTTCTTACTTTTCTGTTGTGGAAACAAGACGATTCCTTCAACCCTCACCATTATGGATGAAGAGAGGTGCAATTGACATTACACCTGTTTCTGTAACAACCTTCGAAGACATCAGTAATGGTGTCAGGGGAACAGACACCCTTGGGGTAATGCTCTATCCCCCAGCAGAATGGGGGAGAACTGGCATACTTGATATAAGAACATGCCTCTCCTTGACCTTCCACCTTCCTAGCTCCAGCATCAGAAGTCAAGAGGGGACTCCAGAAACCCACCCTCTCCAACCCCCTATAGTCAGAGCCCCACTCCCGCTCTCTCCCTTGGATCTACATTATTCACTTTATCCTTGTTTATGAAAATAACCCCAAAAGCCTCAAACCCCAAGGTCACCCTTCATGTCCCATGTTCTGGTGTTATAAGGGTCTGCTCATCCCCCAAATCTGTTCTTCTCTTTCACCTTTCTCCTGATCCTGAGATCCTTCCACTGTGCTGCCTAGATCCACAGCAAACCACAAAGGACAAATTCTCCTTATCACCATCCTCCTCTCTGAATGTTCTCTCACCTTCTTGCTGTCCAAACAGAAACCTGGTCCTCAGGAAGACACTGCATTCCCCGCAGCCCAATCTAGTAGTGGCTGTTTATCCCCTAGGCCTGGAAGGGAATAAGTGTCCTCCTCGCCCACCCCCAACCTCCACTGCTGTTTTCAGGCCATTCTCCTTTCTTCAATTCTGAATTTCATTGTATATTGTCTACTGATGCCAAGTCAGTCCTCCTTATATTTCAAGGGCACTTGTGGTTGACTATCATTCCAGGACAAATTTGGTCCTAATCCTTGGTCATTTCAATATACATGTCATTGAGACTTCCAAGTCCTGGGCCACTCCCAGGACCTCTCACCATTGCCCTCCTTCACAGAGCTGTACACCCTTCACAACTTCAGGTGTGCACACCTCACTCTCTGCCCTCCACCCCGTCTCTGTTCAGCTCATTCTCTCCCATACCTTATGCCAACTATCCTTCCACCCCACTCACACCTACGATTCACTGATTCCCAAATCTTTTACTGTTTCTCCCCTTCTTGATGGTTTTACCCCTCTCCTCACCCAGCTGAAATTCCACTTTCCATCCTTTGCACACACCCTTTGTGCCCTTATCCCACACTCATTTGCTCCCACATGCTGGGTAAACCACAAACTTGGTTAAATCCAACTTACCACCCTTTTTGCCTACAATCTCTTTAGTTGGTGACCACAAAATCAAAATCAGTTGGCCCCTTTGTGCTTCCCAGCAGTGGTAAGATACTCTACTCTCCAAAATGACTATTCCACACCTTCTCTTCCCCTCTCAAATCCCACACTTCCTCCCCCATCCTTATTCTCAGCCAATATCTTTCTTCCTATTTCTCTGAGAAAATAGAACCAAACAGAGGATAATAGTTTGCTTCTATTTATCCTCCCTGTGGAAGGGAGTCAACTTCCACAGACTCCCACCATCACTGCTGCCCACCCACCACGTCTATACTCAGTGACTCTGACTTTCTACCTGTTACCAGAGCTGACACTCTCTGAAGCCAGCCCCAACACCTGGGTCCTAGGTCACAGCTATGGGAAGTTTTACAATTGCAATTCTTATGAATATTTCCCAGCTCCAAAGAGGTTCTAAAAGAATTTGAAAAGGACATTTCATAACAATTTGAAAGTACAGGAGATTTTACTATTATTCTTAATATAGACAACAGATGAAAAAGAAGGAAAGACTTGGGTGGCCATTGCAGCTGACCACGGACAGCTGTGCAGTAATGGAAAG
>JAQIFY010005145.1:0-11263 GCA_028533085.1 Varecia variegata | reverse complement strand
CACCTACCTTGCTGGTTTATGTGAGAGTAAAATAAAAATATATAGACACATGCATTGAACGTGGTAGATGCTCAATACATATTATTAGCTAATGTAACTGCATGTTTGTCACAGGTAGGGCTCCCTGGGAGCATCCTCAGAGATGGAGTTAGTGTGCAACATGTTTTTTGAGACATGCCTTAGGTATCAACACCTACGACAAGCAGGGGAATGAAGCGGGTGTGGGCAAAGGGAAACGTCCCGCTACACTTAGAAGGGGCATGGCCTGGGTGAGGCAGCTCTTCACGGCTGAGATAATTTCTGAGGGGCAGGCTGTTAGAGGTAGGACTAAGGGGAGGCACGTGAGACCATCTCCTCAGTGCAAAATTTAAGGGGGCACCAAGCAACTCAGTAATCAAGATAACTAATATTTTGATGCAATATTTTTAAAGAATAAAAATTAATGCAAAAAATCCATGATGAAAAAACACCAATGTTTTCAATAAAGACAGGCTGTTGTGTGTTTGTTGGCTCTGTGATGGGAATAGTCATTCCCAAATAGCAAGCTGTTGAGGCTCCACTCAACAGGTTTATGACAGTTGACAATGGCCAACAAATAGACTGAGCAGCTCAAGGCTCTATTTATAGCCGTACAATTTGTGTTCATTCTGTTTATTTTTCACTTACTTTAAAATATGGGAGTATATTTCAATAAATATATATATGGGTGCACATTTTTTCCTTTTACTTCAGACTCTAATATGGCTACATGGTGTTGCTCAGAGTCCAGGGTTTTCTGCCAGCATCATTCCAGCTTCCAGGGCAACTACTTCTTCTTTGAAACAAGATCTGGGAAGCCCATCAAAGTACCCTCTACAACTTCTTTATTGTTGAAAGATTGAAAATATCATCCAACAATGGCATTTTCATTTATAGTAAATAATGAATATGCTTGGCTCTAGATTTTAACTTTTATCCCATTGAAAAGAGTGACCAAATTTGTTTAACATTTATCAGCTTCACTCACTGATAATTTAATATATTTGGTATGGCTTGACATTAGCTTTAGGTGACAAATTAGTTTCTCTTTAAAAAAAAAAAAAAGCAACTAACTGAATGTATGCTAGTCAGTGGTCTCTCAGAATTTCAGTTTCGTGTTCCGTAAAATGAGGAAGATAGACTAGGTGATATTTTAGGTCTCATCCAACTTTCCATTTTAGATATTTTATTGCTTACATTTTTGTGGATGAGCAAAAGTCATTCTTTAAGCACAGAAATTATTTTCTGTTATGAACCCAGCTAATCATTTAGAACTGAATGTCATAGAATTGTTTATTATACAAAATGACCCCCGACCATTGTACATTATGAATTACTGCTGTTTATTTTAGTTCTCTCATTACAGGATCATCAAGATATCAGCTATTATTCACTGGTGGTATAACTATGCCTAACTCTAGTGATCTTCCCCACAGATCTACCTTATTTTCTTGTAAACTTCTTGAGATTGGATAATCAGCTTGTTATAATTGCTTAAAGCTGTGTTTAGTACAGAGGTAGGAGGTTCTGAACAGGGAAAAAGGTTCAAATGAGTTCTGAAATAGCAACTTACTGTATCCTCCTGGAAAGTTACAGTGTGGAGCAATATATCGAAGCTTCTGAGAAGAGAAATTAGGTGGTAAACAGACCTGTTAACATTTTGTTGAGTCTTTCATTACGTGTGCATATTTTCCCCAAAAGGAGTCTTTGCTTGATGAACACCTATTATCACACACTTTGGGAAAAGCTGGTGTAAAGTGAAAATAAAGAACATTTGAGGGAGGGACTCGAAGGTTCTACTTTGAATGAAGTGAATGAAATTCTCTGTGCACAGAGCCACCTTTGCACCATAGCTGTTGGATTTGCTCAGGATCCTTGAGATGACCCGAGAATTAGAGAATTAGCCTCCAGTTCTGCAAAGTACTTAGGATTCAATTTGCAAATTTTATTATAAAAAGCTGGAAAACAAAAAGCAAAGTAGTAACAGTTGTTGACTAACAGTTTTTGTATCACTTGTGTGATCTCTTTGTGCCAGAATTGAATACTCATGAGCAAGAATCACTATTTTTAATTTCACTTGTCTCAAAATATCAACATATAACTATGAGTGTGTTGAGTCCCCTTTTTGCAATTCCCTAATCTGAAGAAGAGGAAAAATGGCTCATGTCACAAGTGGTTTTCAGGAGGAAGTAAATTTTCAAAGTGCAAAGAGTTGATTGATTAACATCGTGGAGTTAGTTTGTGGGAGAACTTGTATGACTCTCAGCCGTGACGGTCTGAGTAGAATGGTTTGCAGAGAAAAAGGCAGGTAACATACACATGTATGTGCAGAAAGTGTCACATGGAAATGTCAACCAAGCAAATCATATTTGGGAGCCCACTGTTGTGACTTCATAGCCATATCATATTCTATTGTATGAATGTTCAGAGCTTGATATACATAGTGTGTTTTTGAGTCTTGGACAATTCATCTTTTCTTTAAACACTCATGTCATGTTTGTGATGTTCCTGGTGTTTCTCAGACTCTTCAGAAGAGGTAAGAAAATAATTCTAATAGATAATTTTTCTGTTTTATAAAACTCATTTATTGTTGGGAAAGTTACAAAATTAAATACATATTCATCTCTTCATTAGTCCAGTACTCATTTCGTACGCCAAAGGACTTGGGTAGATATATACAGATGGGGTTATACGTGAATATATTAATTTTTTTCTGTAAGCGGACCCTTTAAGCAGTGTGGTTTTAAAGAGCTAAAGCACAAGCTAAAAATACCCTACTATATTAATAGGAGTCCATTGCCTATATTTAGGAATGTACTGATGCCAAAATAGTTCACCAAATGCCACAGTGTGTTGCAAGAGAAAATAATAATTAGTACTCGATGAGCAACATAATCCTACATTTAACTGCTCTAACTGGAAATATATATTATTTAATGTCAGACTCTCTTTTAAAAAAAAAACTATTAATTTATTTGTTTGCTTATTTGTTTATTAGAAGCATAAAATCAAAATTGGAATGATACACTTTTTGCATTTGTAAATTTTACAGTAGAAACCATTAAATAAGTATTAATAACAGTGGAATTTCTATATATGTCATGTATACTATACATATATAACCTTATAGCTTATTTTATCCAAAATGGCCTTAAAATAAAAGTAGTAAAGTCCTGGCATGATAATTATTAGTTCAAGTTACTATCTCATTAAGTGAAAACAGGGAAATTTACCCAATTAATAAAGGCTGACCTCTAATCATAGTGATTATTTCTTATTACTCTCCGAAGTAACCTATTCATTGAAGTAAATTTTACTACTTTGAAATCACCATTTAAATCTTTTTCATATACATTTAACTTACACCTAATTCTGAATCAGTTCCTCCCTACCCACTTCTAAAAAACAAACTATATTGAACAAGGTCACTTTGTTTGCTTGTGTTTTCAATCATTTGGGCCATAAAACCAACACAGCAGTTGTACCTTGAACAACTAGACCCCATCTCAGAGTACTGATCCTATCAACACCTCCAATATGTGTAGAGTCCTGGGCTCACAGTTTGGGGATCTATCGATGATGGAAATCCAGTCTGGTTGTACCTGCTCTTTCTTGCCAGGGCCCTCAATGAGTCTCATCTGATTTGGATGATCCGAGATGTTCTACAGCAGAACTCATTACACACGTGGGCAGAGTTTAGAGAACCATCACGGGAAAATGCAGTTCCATGGAGCTAGCTGGGAGAATAGACGGGAGTCATTGTTCTACGGAGAGATCCTCTGGATAAGAGCAGTGACCATCTGAGAGCCACCAGCAATATTTATGGTGGGATAAATATTCCAACCCTACTTTCTATCCTCCTTCGAGTCTCTTGCCAGGGCCTCCCATTGGTTGAATTCAACTGGAAGCCAAATCAATGGGACTGCTGTTGTCATCCCTGTGTGTCAGCCTCTGGGGACACAGAATAGAGGGAGGGTGGCACAAATGGAGAGCACATCTGGAGGGACCATGAAGCTACCCAGCCCACACTATTGTATTTCACTGAAATGCATTAGGGTCTCCCCCAGAGATGGGCTCAAACTCTTCTGGGAATATAGAGATTGATTCTTCTGCATCCAATTTGCACCGAATCACCATGTATGGCTAGAACAAAGGATGGTAATGACAGACAAGGGAGGGAAAAAATACTCTAGCGGAGGCTCAGTAGCACCTTGAGAATTTTTTTTTTTAAAGTTTTGAACAAATATCATTAATATAAAATTTTATTCTATCAAGTCAGAAACATCCTCTTTATGAGGTATTTTTGCATGAGAGAGAATGGGGCTCTGGACTGCCGCTCGAGATGCAGCCTTCTCTTACCCAGATGTCCTCAAGTCACCTCATGTCTCGGACTGCAAGTCCCTTTACCTGAAAGTGGGTATTGCAGAAATTACCTTCATTTCCCGAGAAACTTCATGGAGAGCAAGTGAGACAAAACACATAGGGCAGCAAGGAGTAAGCTACAAAGGCTATGATATGTCATCATCGAAGTTGGTAGACCAGTAATTCTTACTTGAAAAGGACAAAGAAAAAAAAACATCTTTCTTCTTCAAACCCTGGAAGGAAGGATTGCTCCCCTCCATCCTTTTACTTGGTTTAATTTCTTTAGTAAAAGACCAAGATATACATGCAAGAGAGGCAAAGATAGGGCATCCTGCCATTACACATTTTCCAAAGTCCCTATTGTAAAATAGGATAATATGTTATTAATCAATCTTTGCTTATTTTAATAAGGTAGCTTTCCTCTGCGGGGGGTGTGTTCAGACTGTATGGAGAAAATCCTTCAGAACCTCCCGCACGAAGGTTGCAAATGCAAATAATAGCCCACATTTGCGGAGTTTCCTTCTTGGCCGGCTGAAAATTCCCCCAGGCTTGGGAGAACATGAAGTCTTTAGAGCAGGTGTCAACAGTGATTTATTATAAGCTGAGTTAATTCTCCCTCAATTTAAAAGCCTTGCCTACGACATAATCACTTTCTTTCCCCTCCCACAGAGGGAACTGCCTATTCCATGATTCTCAAGACAGCTTCATCCAGACACTGGCCATGGTAAGATTTCCACTGTTTTCTTTGGAAATTTTTGTTGCGGGGGATGGGGCGTGAAGTAGAATTAGTCAAGTATGGTTCTCGCCCAAGAAAGTGTCGATGTGAAAAAACAAAACAAACAAACAAAAAAAAAAAACACAAGATGTGTGTCTGTGTGTGTGCATGCACACGTGCATGTGTGTGTGCCGTGACTATATGACTATAACTCGGCGTGTGTCAAGTTAGGAAAGCGTCTTGGCAGCAGAGCAGGGAGAGGTCACCCATAAGCTCAGCCTTCTGTGACCTTACGCTGGTTAGACCTCTGCAGCGCTGGGCTTGTGCTTCTGTTCCTGCCAGGCTCATACACTGAACGGAAGGAATCTGGACAAGGTTCAGAGACAAGCCCAGGTGGCTTCAAAGCTGGAAAGTAAGACCCCAAAGCGGCATTTATGTAGGATCTCGTGTGGAGAGAAGTGAGCTAACTGGAGCTCATGAAAACTTTAATCACCTGAACTGCTTAGACACCGGTGATCTTGTCTTCTCCAGTTTTTCTAGAGACATCAAATAAAAACCAAGGGTTTAAGCCACAGTCGTGGCTTAGTTGTTGGTATTGGGGGCGGTGGGTATTCCTAAACTCCTCTTTTTAGGATTGCAATCCTTGTGTTACAAAAGCTTAATGATCTTGCTCTGGACTGTCATACTTTAATCTGTGATAAGGCAAGAGTGATGATTTATCCCAGTCCTTACTCTGTACCACTTAAGATACTCAGCATTTAACCTGCTTCCATCCTGATCCATTTAAGATTTATTCGACTTTTTCTTTGAAGATATCTATGTTTAGAAATAAGAGATATTTTCTTCTCTGTTTCAATAGCATTCATTCAAAGGCAAGGGTTTTTTTTTTTTTTTTTTCTTTTTCCTTCTTAAAACGCTTTGATTTATATGGACAGGTGTTTTTCACCATCACCTGACTGCTTCATCTCAGAAGAAAATATCAATATGAAAAAATACTGGCATCTCTGATACTGATAAAATTTTATAAACATTTAAGGCATTTTTAACAACCAAAAAGAAAGCCATTTAAGGCTTAGGAAAGTGATAGGAAGTTGAAGAGAGCACATCACTGCCTCAAGCCAGCAGTGTTACCATGTATATTGAGATCCTTAAACGGAAATATCATAAGTATAAATCTTAAGTTAAAAGTGTGTCTAAGGCAGGGATTTTCAGCCTCAGCACTATGGATTATTTGGGCTGAATCATTTTGTGTTGCGGGAGGGGACTGTCCTCTAAACTGTGGCCTCTAATCACAGATGACAATAGTTTATCTTCACCTCATCTACACTCCACGCCTTCACCTCCCTCACCAGGTTGTGACAACCACAGATGTCTCCGGATGTGGCCTTTTGTGAAGAAAAATAGCCCCCAGTAGAGAACCAGGGATCTGAAGAGACAACATTAATTACTCTGAGATTGTAACTAAAGTAAAACAGAACACCTGGGGCTTTAGGTCATGATGATATCTTTGGCCTTGAATCCCTTGCATCAGCAGTTATAGTTGTTATTGGTATTTGTAAGTGCAACAAAGAACCCCCAAGAATCTGAACATGAAAGAACAGGACTTTCCTCAGTGTTAGACCCTAATATGAGTGCACAGACACAGCTGTTATGTTTCCATCTTTCCCATCAGAAAGCCCTTAGCAATTCTCTGTTAAATCAGAGCCTAATGTAGAACCTTGAAAGAAGTTCCTAAATTCTGAAAACTCACTTAACTTTATTTCTTACACATGTTGCATCTGGATATTCATAGGAGTGTGTTCTGTACAAAAATCCATTGGGAGCATCTTTTAAACTTTTACACATGGGCCAGTCTCAGGCTGACAATAGGCTCTGCAAAGAAAATTGACTTTAAACATCACATACAGTGTTCCTGGCATGAACCTGCCTCATCAAGTACTTTTCTCCATCTTCATTCTCCACCTGATTTCCCTTCATGCTCAGCTTAAATGTCTGCTCCATTAGAAATCGTTTCGTTAATAAATTGAAACTTGCTCCTATTCATGTATTCGTTACATCTAAGAGTGATTCTCTCACTCCTGTTCCCCTTGTTATGTAATTACATATCCCGGTGTTGCCACTCATCGTTTACTTTCGTAGCCTTATTGATCCATAGCAAACACTTTTAATACTACTTCTACCAGCTTTAAGGTTGACCTTTTACCATGTCCCTTTCCTAATGACTTGGGTCTGGGAATCCAAATATTCTCCTAACACCGTAACAACTTTGCAGCAGTAAATTTTAATCCTAGATTACAAAGAGCAATCATCACTTGTCACTACAATGATCAGATTCAGGGATTACAGTGAAACGTATTGCATATGTGCTGTCTTTATCAAAAATAAATTTATGATCCAGAATGTATGCAGCATTTCTCTCCAAATACATTATAGATCTTAGAAGAGCTCAGGCCTAATCACTGTGTTTAATAAAAAACAAACATTTTGGTGTACGTGTGCTCCTAGCATTGCTGCATCAGAAAGAACCATGGCTGAATGAGACAAGGGAAATGTTCCTCTTTCTCTAACGTCATAGCCAGAGACTTCCTAGTCCTGTTTTGTAGTTGTCAGACATTTTCTATTTAAATCAAAGTTGCTTTTGTTATAAATAACAGAAAGCACTCATTCTAGCTTAAGCTAAAAAGGAAATGTGTTGGAAAGATGCAAGGGTGTTGCATTTAACCCAAAGACAGGAAGAATGAGAACTGGAAGAAGCCTTGTACGTAGTAGATGCTCCTTCCCTGTGCTCAGACGGGTCTGTGTGGGACATCCTCTTTTGGTCCCCCAGATCTACTCTCTACCCTCCTCTCAGCTGTCTCCCCTGGAGGATGATCTCTATGGATGCCATGATGTGGTTTTCTTGCCCTGTGGATTGTGGTTGGACACAGTGAATGGGGAGGCTTGGTAGAAGTCTAGAAGGGAGGAGAAGAGCAAGTGTGGGGTATTTGGTGCCCTTCTGTAGGTTTGGCTCAGTCAATTACCTCTCTCAACCAAAGATCAGGTCTTCCCAATCCATATGCGGTTTCATATGATGAGTTATTGTCATCTTGCATTTCTCGTTCCAGGAGCTGCTCCTCCCCTAACATTTAGCCTAGGAGTGTTATCAAATCCTGCTAATTAAACCCTCCTCAAGTTACCTGTGTTTGAGTGTGGCATCCATTTTCTTCTTGGACCCTAACTGGTGTGAGCTCTTCTCTTCTTCTCTATCTCTGTGTCCACCCGTTCTCCCTCTCCCTCTCCCTCTCCCTCTCCCTCTCCCTCTCCCTCTCCCTCTCCCTCTCCTCCTCCTTCTTCCTCTTCCTCTCCATCTATCTCCCTCTTTTCCTTTCTCCATCTCTCCTCTCTCCTCCCACACACGGGGGAGAAAAAATACCACTCTATCTCCTTCATATCTGTCTAGTTCTTATGCCAATAGGACTCAATTCTAATGGCCATAATTAGTGGTTTTTAAATATCCCATGCCTTTTCTAAACCCTTAAATGTGTTCTTTCATTTAATTCCAGCAAAAAACCACAGGTTTTATTATCATGTAGTTTTCTAGATGGCAGCACTGAAGCACAAAGAAATTGAATAACTTAACTGAGGTCACATAACTAGGGGTAGGATCTGAATTCTGAACTAGGCAGACATATTTCAGAGTATCTGTTCTTCACTACCTTTGTTGGCAGTGTGGTAGTTGGTCTGGACCATCTTGGCTCTAATGTCCAATATTGATTCACACAACTTGAAAATGAGGGGTTGGTGAGGGGGCAAGAAAACATGGTTTGCTTTCTAATGAGCTGGGCCTTTGGGAGAAAATTTTCTGAATGGGGTACTAGGCAAGGCTGTAAAATTAACTAAAACACTTCTTATATCTCACTAGCCTGACTGTGTTAACCATACCTTTTTATATCCCTTGAAAGAGTTCTCAGAGATATTTACAAAATATTAAAATTATTTCAATCTTCTTGCTATGGGTAGGCTATTGTCCTTGTACACCTTAACTCTTCTGAACTTCACTCAGAGCAGATTTGAAGAACTTAGAAAAAAGGATAAAATATTATCTGTTTTACTCTAAAGTGGATATTTAACAATGTCTTCAAATTATACACTGTATTTCCCCCAATGAACTTCAGTTTAGGCACTTTTATCAGATAGGCTACATGAGAAGTATGCAGGCTACTGCTACAACTGCTCTGCCATTGACCACCAATGCTGTTGGTCACACCCAGCAGAAGAATGGGAACAAATTTAAAATTGTTTACAACATTTCATTGTTCTATTCTCAACTTACAATTTTATACCCAGATATTCTGGATACAGGTCAAAGCTATAAGATGTTATTTTTGACCCAAGTCATAAATTTCATTCAGCGTGTGTATTATAATACCATCATGAGAAGCACAATGTGATAAATTGGCTTTGGTTTTTTAAAAAGTACAAGATGTACTTTCTTGATGATATATAAGAGGGTCATGTCTTAAGTTTCTTCTTTTTAAAATTTATACTTTTGTAATTTTATATAGCTTTAAGATTAATCGAATACATAGATCTACTGCTATAGAAAATAGAAAGAAAACCATGCTAGTCCATAAAAAATGACATTATCTTACAGTTGTATTTCAGGAGTTGCTTTAGGGAACAATGGGAATTATATTAGTGTTAGAAATAAAAACTCAAAACAAAAAACTCTAACAAAACATATATGCATCAACAACAAATTATCCACTTTTTTTCCCCCTTTTTACTGTTTTCATATGTAATCAACATGATACTATCCCTAAATTTGTCTCCTGGGAAGTCAGCCCTCTAAGTACTAGAGAATATGTTTTGCATATCATTGTTTTCAGCACCTAGTATGATACCTCATACATAGTAGGTGGTCAATAAATATTTTTGAAATGAATAAATGAAGTGTAAATTCAAATGCACATAAATTATTTCTTCTATATGCATGTCTTTGTTAATTCCTGCCCCAGTGATGATGGATATACTATAAAAGTTATAATACAGAACGTGAGGATATTTTATTAATTTCTCCATGTTGGGTAAAATCCAAGGTTTAGCTAAGAATGAGATGATGTACAGTTGGGGATTTTTGCATTGTAACTCTAAAATGTTTGTTTTGGATCGGATCTTCAAGTCATGGTAAATGCAAGATTTCACGATTATCAATAAGGGTAAGTTTTTCCCAAAATGTTGAAACTGTACAGATTTGCTCTCTCACTTCCTAAAGGAAGATAATTATATCAACTTATAACAAGATGAAAATGACATATATTAAAGTGTATTATAATGAGGACAATACTAAAATTTTAGCCACCAATAATTAACCTAAGATACTGGGCACAGAGTGGAAGGGATTTAGAGACGGTTACCCATGGTAATAGGAGTGAAAATTGGTGGTGGTGGGGGATTATTGTACCATATAAAAGGCAGGTCCTCTGTACTACTGGGACCTTGGCTGGAATAGTGGCCCATGCCAAGATTTTTAAGTAAAGAGGGCCACATGGTAGTTGAGTGAAATTTGATGTTTTGCTTAGTTGTCTCAGACATGTTTACTTTAGTAGAGGGTTATGGAAAGGTTGAATCAATAAACACTTTCTTTTCAGTCAGCAGACTTGCCATAGACATCAGTAGTCATGATTAAAATGAAGATTGTATTTCTACATGAATGGAGGAATTCCTTGTTTCCTCGCAGAAAGTGAAATCCACTAGATGCTAAAGACTAATAATTGGGTACCCAGCCAGAGTCCTTGGTATTTTTCATTTTATTCTACACATGACATTGTGAAGCTAGAAAATGAAAACTCAAAGAGTAAAGTTGTTTTCTAAAGTTGTTTCTTTACAGTCATTTTCAATAAGAAATAATAACTATATTGTGTAATTATTTTATGATTTACATCCAATAATCTAACGCTAGATCAAAACAAAGCATGATGATTTCTATAATCTTATAGCCCTAGCTCACAAATAGATTTTAGGTTTTTCATTCTAGTTTTGCCTTAATCTTTCCATACAGGGATCCTTTATAAAAGAGCAAATTTAGTTCTCCATTATAGCATTGCCTCACCATGTGTCTCCAGGAAAAATAATGCAAAAAACAGACAAACAAACTAGGAATTAGGAGCCTGAAAAAGAGCCATCAGA
>JAQIFY010005144.1:0-11264 GCA_028533085.1 Varecia variegata | reverse complement strand
GTGCGATGTGCACTGTCTGGGGAATGGACACGCTTGAGGCTCGGACTCGGGGGATTGGGAGGGACATGGGCAATATATCTATGCAGAACTTTTGTACCCCCATAATAAGCTGAAATAAAAAAAAATTTAAAAATAAAAAAAAAACAAACAAAAAAAAAAGAAAAAGGTCTGGAAAAGCACAGAGGAAAAAAAAAAAAAGAAAAGAAGGATATATACTCTTTTCCAGACAAGTGAAAACTAGGGAGTTCATCACCACTACACCAGCCCTGCTGAAAAGCTCAAGGGAGTCCTACATGTGGTTACTAAGGGATGATATCTACTGTTACAAAAGCACACTAAAGTAAAAAAAAAACAAAAAACCTCACTGGAACAGTGCATACTCAAATGAGCCTGGAAGAAATGAAGTAATATCACTAAAGAGAGGCATGAAATCACAAAAATAAACAATAAGAGAGGAAAAAAGGAACAAATGATATATACAATAATCAAAAGTGATTAAAAAATGAGAAGCTTTCACTTATCATTAATAACCTTGCATGTAAACTGTTTAAATTCCCCAGTTAAATGATATAGACTAGAATCAGAGGGGATTATGGTTCAAGATGGCTGACTACAGAGGTTGGACTCCCTCCCTCTCTAGAAAGAAGAATGAAAATTCAAGTAGGTAGTTGTACCTCAAATAGAGTATCAAGGGGAGAACACTGCAGTCTGGCAGAGAATGCACATGGAAAACCTGAGGCACAGAAGAAGAAGGAAGCAAGAGGACCCAACTCAGCAGAGATTGGCAGGAGCTCAGAAGGACTTGGTATTACGGATAAAGTATAAGTAAGAGAGTTTTGGTAGTCCACATCCTTGTGATCCCAAATGTGAGAGAGCTGTTCTACCTGTATGAACACTGTCACTAGTGTGGGCAGTAATTTGGACACACATGGAGGGAATTGCACTGGACTAGGAACTCACACTGGGTTATTCACCCCCTGCCCCCAACCCCAGATCTGAGCAGCTGTGGAAGGAAGCCATTGTGGGACCATGCTGGCTTGGGACTGCATCCTCCCCTAGGAAGAACAGCTCCTGTATCTTCACATCCCAGAAGCTCCCTCTGACATACCCCAGTGTCCACCCAGAGGCCTGCAGTAGCACAGTAATGGCTGGGCCCAAAGGTGCTGTGGGATCCCCAGTACTCTATCCCACAGGGAGTACTATCCCCTGAGAAATGACAGTGCAGAACATCAAAAAGATGACCCTGGAGACAAAGGAAACCAAAGAACATGCTTTCCAGAGGCTGAGAGCTCCCTGCCTATGGTTGTAAAAGTGACACTGCCCCCCGAAGTGGCACAAACTCTGGATTCTACCTAACCAGCAGAGAGTGATATCCCCCCCACTAGTAAAGCAGCCTCTGTGTGAGAAAGGGTGGGGCTAGCAGTCCTCTCCTTGAGCTGTCTTTCTCTTCTGGGAGGAGCCTACCCTCCCTACAGGCAATTCCTGGGCAAAAATACATCTTCCCTGCTGGGACATTTCAGCTAAAGACACCAGCCATTCTGGCAACCCAGCACACAGAGGTTTGAGCTTTCTCTCTCAGCTCTGCTGCAGCCAGGTTAGGAAGAGAGTTGGGAATCCAGGTGGTTTTGTGCACCCCAAAGACAAAAATACACCACCTCCACTGAGGTACAGTGGGGTGAACAGTGCTTGACCCCAACTGCCTGCCTCTACTGAGAGAAGCCTCCTCTACATGGAGGCAGATCTATGATACAACTACCCTCCCCCACCTGAGCATTTCAGCCACAGACCACAGAGCTTCTGGTAGCCCACCACACTGCGGGTTGATCTGAATCCACCAGCCCAGCTGGAGCTAGGCCAGGGTGACAGCTGGGAATCTGGGTGTTTATGTGCCCCCAAAGAACAGAAACCACTGTCCGTGATGAAAGAGTGAAGTGAGAGCAGTTTGTGTGCTGTGCCTCACAGCTCCCTGTCTCTACTAATCTCATCAAGAGGGGCCTGACCATCCTGTGTCAGGATCACAGTGCATCTGCTCACAGCAACCTGCTGCTAAGCGTTCTTTGGGTCAACAATGAAATCAAGATGGAAATCAAAACATTTTTAAACTGAATAACAATGATGATGCAAGTTACCAAAAAGCAATGCTAAGGGAGAAATTTATAGCACTGAATGCCTACATCACAAAGATAGGAAGAACACAAATTAGCATCCTAATATTACATATCAAGAAACTAGAAAAACAAGAACAAACCAAACCCAAAGCTAGCAGAAACCAAGAAATAACAAAGATCAGAGCAGAACTACATGAAATTAAAACAAATAAAAAAATATCAAGGATAAGTGAAAAAAAAAAGTTACTTTTTAGAAAGGATAAACAAAATCAATAGACCACTAGCTGGATTAACCATGAGAAGAGAGAGGATTCACATAAGCTCAATCAGAAATTTTTAAAAAGATACATTACACCTGATACCAAAAAAATGCAAATGATCAACAGAGACTATGGACACCTATGGACACCTCTATGCACACAAACTAGAAAAATCTAGAGGAAATGGATAAATTCCTGGGAACACACAAACTCCCAAGCTTGAATCAGAAAGACCCAGAAGTCCTGAACCAGGAGCAAGTAGTGAAAATGAATCAGTAATGAAAAATATTCCAACTAAAAAAATCTCAGGACCAGATGGATTCACAGCTACATTCTACCAGACCTACAAAAAAGAACTGATACTAATCCTCCTGAAACTATTACAAAAGATAGGGAAGGAGATAATCCTCCCTAACTCAACAAAGCTAGTATCACTTTGGTGACAAAGCGAGAAAGGATACAACAAAAAATAAAAATGTTAGGCTAATATTCTTAGTGAACATAAATGCAAAAATCCTTTAAAAAATACTAGCAAATCAAACCAAAAGCATACCAAAAACATAATTTTTCATGATCAAGAAGGTTTCATCCAAGGGATGTAAGGCTGGTTCAACATTTGCAAATCAATAAATGTGATTCACCACATAAACACCATAATCATCTCAATAGATGCACAAAGAGCATTTGACAAAATCCCACATCCCTTCATGATAAAAACCCCAGACAAACTAGGCATAGAAGGAACATACATTAAAATAATAAAAATCCATTACAAAAAATCCACAGCCACCATCATACTGAACAGGGAAAAGATGAAAGCATTCTCCCTAAGAAATGAAATAAGACAAGGATGCCCACTTTCACCACTTCTCTTCATCATAATATTGGAAGCCCTAGTCAGAGCAATCAGGCAAGATAAAGAAATAAAGGGCATCTAAATTAGAAAAGAGGATGTCAAACTTTTATCTGTTTGCTGATGATATAAACTTATACTTGGAAAACACTAAGGACTCCTCCAAAAGACTCATAGAATTGAAAAGTGAATTCCATAAAGTCTCAGTATATAAAATCAATGTATACAAATCAGTAGCATTTCTACACACTGATAACAACCAAGCTGAGAGCCAAATCAAGAATTCAATTCCATTTAATAGCTGCAAAAAAACCAATAGTCCCTTGGAATAAACTTACCCAAGAAGGTGAGAGATCTCTATTAGAACTACATAACACTGATGGAAGAAATATTAGATGACATAAACAAATGAAAAATCATCCCATCCTCGTGGATTGGAAGAATCAATATTGTTATAATGTCCATACTGCCCAAAGTAATCCAAAAATTCAATGAAATTTCTATCAAAATATCAATGTCATTTTCCGAAGAATTAGAAAAAAGAACCCTAAAATTCAGATGGAATCAAAAAAGAGCACTAATAGCCAAAGAATTCCTAAGCAAAAGGAACAAATTTGGAGGCATCACATTACCCATCTTCAAATTATACTGCCAGGCCTTAGTAACCCAAACAGCATGGTACTGTTAAAAAAACAATGGATACATAGAACAACAGAACAGAATGGAGAACCAAGAAATAAAGCTAAATACCTACAACCAACTGATCTTCAGCGGACAACAACATACACTGGAGAAGGCACCCTATTCATTAAATGGTGCTGGGATACTTGGATAGCCTCATGCAGAAGAATAAAACTGAATTATTATCTCTCACCATACACAAAAATTAACACAAGATGGATTAAAGACTTAAATGTAAGATCTGAAACCCTAAAAACATTGAAGGAAAATCTAGGAAAAAATTAGCCCTGACACTGGCCTAGGTAAAAAAAAAAATTATATATATATATATATATATATATATATATATAATTAAGACCCCCAAAACCAAATAAAACAAAAATAAATACATGGGTCATCAATCTGAGCAAAGTTTTTTGGGTAAGACCTCAAAGGTACAGTCAGCAAAAAGTAGACAAATGAGATGATATCAATCTAAAAAGTTTCTTCACAGCAAAGGAAACAATCAACACGATTAAGAGTTAACCTAAAGAATGGGATAAAATATTTTCAACTATCCATACAACAAAGAATTAATAACCAGAATATATAAGTAATTCAAACAACTCAACAGCACATACACAAATAATTCAATTAAAAATGGGAAAAGTATCTGAATAGACATTTCTCAAAATATATACAAATGGCCTACAAAGTTAGGAAAAAAAGGCTAAAATCACTAATCATCAGAGAACTGCAAATCAAAACTTCAAGATACCATTTCACTCCAGTGAAATTGGCTATTACCAAAAGACAAAAAATAATAGATGCTGGCAAGGATGCTGAAAAAGGGGAACTCTTATTCACTGTTACCGCCTATTGAAAACAATACGGATGTTCCTCAAGATATTAAAAATAGAACTATCATATAATCCCTCAATACCACCACTTGGCATATATCAAAAGGAAATGAAATCATTATGTTGAAGAGATGCCTCACCCCAATGTTTACTGCAGCTCTATTCACAATAGCCAAGATATTAATATAATATTAACCTAAGAGTCCATCAACAAATGAATAAAGAAAATATGGTATATATACAAAATAGAATATTACTCAGCCATCAAAAAGAATTAAATCCTGTCATTTGCAGCAACATGATGAACCTGTAGGATATGTTAAATAAAATAAGCCAGGAACAGAAAAAACAAATATCACATTTTGTGACTCATATGCAGAACATAAAAATTTGAAGTCATGGAGGAGAAAATAGAAGGTGCTTACCAGATGATAAAAATGGCAAGGGTGAGGGGTGTATGAAGAGAGGTTGTTTAATGGGTAAAAATATACTGTTAGATTAAAGGTATAAATACTAGTGTCTGATAGTACACTAAGGTGACTATGATGAACAATAATTTTTTGTGTATTTCAAAATGGCTAGAAGAGATATGGGATATTTTTGACAGAAATGATAAATATTTGAGGTGATGGAAATCTTAATTACCCTGATTTGTTCATTAAACTGTATGCAGGTATCAAGATATAACATGCACCCACAAATATGTGCAATTATTATGTTTCAATAAAATAATAATAGCAATAATAATAAGTGTAGCAATTTAATAAGCAAACAAACATGAACATGTATGGTTAAATCATTTTGTATTAAAAATACTACATATTTATGAATCTGCATTTATAATGTAATATTTGAAAACAATTAGAACAAATACTCTAAAATGTTAAGAGCATTATCTATAGAAAATGGGGTTTCACACCAATTCTAGTATTTTTTTAAATTTCAAAGTATTACAGGGATACAAATATTTTGGGTTACATGGATCACTAACGTAATGCTTGAGTCATGGTAATAAATGTGCCCATTGCACAGATGGTGTTCATTCTACCTGTTAGGAAGATTTTCACCTGTCCCCTACTCTCCCCTTCCCTGCACTGACTGATTTCCATTGAGTGTTACACTTCCCTCTATGCACATGTGTGCTCATCAGTTAGTTCCAATTTAATAGCAAGTAAATATGGTGTTTCCTTTTAAATTCTTTACATATTTAGGCTAATGGTCTCCATTTTCATACAAATTGCTGCAAAAGGCATTAAATCATCCTTCTTAATGGCTCAGTAGTATTCCATGGTGTGCATATACCACATTGTGTTAATCCACTCATGAATTGATGGGTATTTGGGTTTTTTGCAACTGTGAATTGTACTGTGGTAAACTTTGAGTGCAGGTGTTTTTTGATAAAATTAATTATCTTCCTTTGGGTAAATACCTAGTCCTGGGATTGCTGGATAAAATGGTAGTTGACTTTTCATTCTTTGGGAAACTCCATACTGCTTCCCACACAGGTTGAACTAATTTGCAGTCCCACCAATAGTGTATAAGTGTTGCTTTTTCTCTCCATCAACACCAGCATCCAGCATCTACTGTTTTTGGACTTTTTAATAAAGGCAATTCTCACTGGGATAAGGTGATGAGTTCTCATTTTGGTTTTAGTTTTAATTTACCTGATGATTAGTGACGTTGAGCACTTTTCAAAATGTTTATTGGTCATTTGTTTAACTTCTTTTGAAAAGCTTCTGTTCATGTTTTTACCCACTTTTTAATGGTGTTGTTTGAATTTTTCTTGCTGATTTGAGTTCATTGTAGATTCTGGTTATTAGTCCTTTATCAGATGTATAGCTTGCAAATATTTTCTACCATTCTGTCGGTTGTCTATTTGCTATGTTAATTATTTCCTTGGCTGTGCAGAAGCTTTTTAGTTTAACTAAGTCCCATGTACTTATTTTTGTTGTTTCTGTGATTTCTTTTGGGTTCTTCATAAATTCTTTGCCTAGGCTGATATCTACAAGAGTTTTTCTGACATTTTCTCCTAGAATTCTTATGGTTTCAGGCCTTACATTAAGGTCTTTATCCATCTTGAATTAATTTTTATAAGTGGTAAGAGATATGGAGCCTGTTTCATTCTACTGAATGTGCTATCCAATTTGCCCAGCACCATTTATTGAATAGGGCTTCTTTTCCTCAGTGTATATTTTTGTCTGATTTGCAAAGATCAGTTGGCTATATTTGGATCATTTGATAAGTGTTCTGTTCCATTGGTCTATGCCTCTATTTTTGTGAAACCAGTAAGCTTATTTAGTTACTATACCCTTGTAGTATAGTTTGAAGTCTGGTAATGTGATGCTTACTGATTTGTTTGTTTTTCTTAAGACCGCTTTGGTTAGTTGGCCTGTTTTCTTGTTCCACAAGAAGTGTAGAATTATTTTTTCTAGATGTGTGAAATATAACGTTGGTATTTTGATGGGGATTGCACTGAATTTGTAAGTCACTTCGGATTGTATGGACATTTTAACAATGTTGATTCTGCTAATACATGAGCATGATATATTTTTCCACTTTTGGAAAGTGGAAGTCCACACCTGTGATTTCTTGCCTCAGTGTTTTGTAGTTATCTTTATAGAGATTTTTCACCTCCCTATAGAGATTTTTCACCTCCCTAGTTAAGTATATTCCTAGGTATTTCATTTTCTTTATAGTAGTTGGAACGGTATTTAGTCTTTAAGTCCCAGCTTGAATGTTATTGGTATATAGGAATACTACTGATTTGTGTAGATTGATTTTGTGCCCTGAGACATTGCTGAGACTATTTATCAATTCCAGAAGTCCCTTGGTGGAATCTTAGGGTTTTCTAGGCATGAGAACATATTAAGGGTTTAATCTCTTCTTTCCTGATTTGGATACCATGAACTTATTTCGCTTGCATGATTGCTCTGGCTAGGACTTCTAGCATTTTGTTGAATAGAAGGGACAGTGGATATCCTTGTTTTCTTCTAGTTTTTGGTGGGAATGCTTTCAACTTTTTCGTATCAGTGTGATGCTGGCTGTGGGTTTGTCATATATGGCTTTTATAATTTTGAGATATGTTCCTTCTAAGCCTAGGTTTTTCAGAGTTTTTATCACAAGAGGGTGCTGAATTTTGTCAGATGCTTTTTCTGTATCTATTAAGATGATAATATGACCTTTGTTCTTGTCTCTGTTTCTGTGGTTAATTACATTTGTTGATTTACGGTTTTTTTTTTTTGTTTGTTTGTTTTATTTTTTTGAGACAGAGTCTCGCTTTGTTGCCCGGGCTAGAGTGCCATGGTGTCAGTCAAGCTCACAGCAACCTCAAAGTCCTGGGCTCAAGTGATCCTCCTGCCTCACCCTCCCAAGTAGCTGGGACTACAGGCATGCGCCACCATGCCCGGCTAATTTTTTATATATATTTTAGTTGTCTAGCTAATTTCTTTCTATTTTTAGTAGAGACGGGGTCTTGGCTCTTGCTCAGGCTGGTCTCGAACTCCTCAAACGATCCACCCTCCTCAGCCTCCCAGAGTGCTAGGATTACAGGCATGAGCCACTGTGTCCAGCCTGACTTACATTGTTGAACCATCCTTGCATCCCTGGGATGAGGCCCCCTTGCTCATGGTGAATTATTTTTTTTTTTAATATGCTATTGAATTTGGTTTGCTAGTATGTTATTGAAGACTTTGGCATGTATATTCTTAAGGGATATCGGTCTGTAGTTTTCTTTTTTGTTGTGTCCTTTCCTTGATTTGGAATCAAGGTGATACTGGCATCATAGAATGAGTTGAGAAGGATTCCCTCATTCTCGATGTTATGCAATAATTTCTGCACCATGGGTACCAGCTCTTCTTTGTAGGTCTGGGAAAATTCAGCAGTGAACTTTATTGTTGTTGCTGGAAGATTTATTTTTTATTGCTGCTTCAATATAATTGCTTGTTATTGGTCTGTTCAGGAGTTCTATTCTTTTTATTTCAGCATATTACACGGGTACAAATGTTTAGGTTACATATATTGCCTTTGCCCCATCCAAATCAGAGCTTCAAGCATGTCCATCCCCCTGACGGTGTGTACTGCAACCATTAGGTGTGAATATACTCATCCCCCCCTCTCCCCTCTCACCTGCCCGACACCAAATGAATGTTACTACTATATGTACACTTAAGTGTTGGTCAGTTAAGTCAGTTAATAACAATTTGATGGTGAGTACATATGGTGTTTGTTTTTCCATTCTTGTGATATTTCACATCAAAGAATGGGCTCCAGTTCTATCCAGGATAATACAAGAGGTGCTAGATCACCATTGTTTTGTGTGGCTGAGTAGAACTCCATGGTATACACATACCACATTTTATTAATCCACTCGTGTATTGATGGGCACTTGGGTGATTTCCACATCTTTGCAATTGTGAATTGTGCTGCTATAAACATTCTAGTGCAGATGTCTTTTTCATAGAATGTCTTTTCTTCCTTTGGGTAGATGCATGGTAAAGGGATTGCTTGGTCAAATGGTAGTTCTACATGTAGCTCTTTGAGGTATCTCCATATTACTTTCCACAGAGGTTGTGCTAGTTTGCTGTCCCACCAGCAGTGTAAGGCATGAAACTATAAGAATTCTAGAAGGAAATGTTGGAAAAACTCTTTCTTCCAGTTTTTAGTGGGATTGTTTTCAACTTTTTCCCATCAATGTGATGCTGGCTGTGAATTTGTCATATATGGCTTTTATAGTTTTGAGATATGCTCCTTCTAAGCCAAGGTTTTTGAGAGTTTTTATCACAGTGGCCTAGGGAAAGAATTTATGAAGAAGACTACACTGTCTATCACAGCAACAACAAAATTAAATAAATGGGGCCTAATCAAATTAAAAAAACTCCTTCACAGCCAAGGAAACTATCATGAGAGCAAACAGACAACCTACAGAATGGGAGAACATATTCACATGCTACACATCTAATAAAGCACTCATAACTAGAATCTATATAGAACTCAGGAAAATCAGCAAGAAATTCAGGAGCTCTTTTTCTTACTGATTGAGCCTTTGGAGTTGTGTGTTTCCAGAAATTTGTCCATTTCTTCCATATTTTTGATTTATGTGCATAGAAAATTTCATAGCATTCACAAATGATATTTTGTATTTCTCTGATATCAGTTGTAATATTAATATCTCCTTTTCATTTATATATGAGCTTTTTTGAGTCCTTTCTCTTCTATTCCTGATTAATCTAGCCAGAGTTCTATCAATTTTGTTTCTCTTTTCAAAGAACCAAGTTTTTGTTTTGTTGACCTTCTGTATAATTTTCTTAATTTCAATTTCATTTAGTTCAACTCTGATCCTAGTTATATCTTTTGTTTGGCTGGCTTTGGACTTGGTTTGCTCTTCCTTTTCTTGTTCCTTGAGACATGTCATTAGACTGTGAATTTGTAATCCTTTGGTCTTCTGTGTTGTAGCCATTTAAGGCTATGAATTTTCCCCTTAGGACTACTTTTCCTGTATCAGATTTTGATAACTTGTGTTGTAGGGGCCGCCCCTGGGCAGGAATTGGCTTTTTCCCAGAGTCAGCGAAACTGGATGTGCTTCTTGAGGCCAGAGGTCAACGGCCTGTTGAACAAACAAACCATTCCCTAGGGCAGATAACCAAGGGCCTTAGGACTTGCACACAAACCAAAGCGTCTCATTGTCTGCTCGCAGTGATGAGATCAAGAGGTAGAGATGCAAACATTCACCTCCCTTGAGCAAACGCCCAGAACGAATGGAACAGGTTACCTCAAGGCATCAAAGAAAGTCACGTACCAGGAAGTAGCTGCTGGGCAGAAAGTATAAAAATAAAATGACTGGTGCTTTCGGCACTGCAGTCTTGTACCATCTGTGTGTTTCTGTTCTGTCTTCATCCCCCGTTCTGTAATCGGGCCGCAACATGTGTCCTCTTTGCCATTCAGTTTGAGGAATCTTAATTTCCATCTTAATTTCATAGTTGATCAAATAATCATTAAGAAGCATGTGGTTTAATTTCCATGACTTTGTGCAGAATCAACTGTTTCTCTCGGAGTCATTTTCTAGTTTTATTCCACTGTGGTCTGAGAAGATACATGGCATGATTTCAATTTTTTAAATTTGATGAGCCATATTTTGTACCCTAAAATATGATCAATCTTAGAGAATGTTCCATGTACTAAAGAATAGAATGCATATTCAGTGGTTTCTTGGTAAAATATTCTGTAAATGTCTCTTAGGCCCAATTGCTCTATAGTCCCATTTAAGTCCAATATTTCTTTTTTATTTTCTGCTTAGATGATTAGTCCAGTTCCATCAGTGGGGTGCTGAGGTCCCTGGCAATTACAATGTTGCTGTTTATCTCTCTACTTAGATCTGGGAAGGTTTCCTTTATGAATCTGGGTGCTCCTGTGGTAGGTGTATAAATATTTAGGATTATGTCTTCTTGTTGAATTGCTCCCTTTATCATCATATAATGACCATCTTTGTCTTTCTTTGCTATGGTTGATTTTTTTTTTCATACATACC
>JAQIFY010005143.1:0-11269 GCA_028533085.1 Varecia variegata | reverse complement strand
CACACCTCCAAGGGCCACGCTGTGCTGTTCTGTTTCCCTTCCCTTCTGCTTTCTTATTGAGGCCATCGGGGTGGGAGGGGCAGAGACGCCTGGAGCAACTCTGGCCAGAAAGGGAAAGCCACCCCTGACCAAGGAGGAACGGAACAGGACCCACGGATACACGCTCCCCTCACACTGCTGGGACAGGCTCCGGGTGCTCAGGACAGGGAAAAACAGTCCCAGCAAAGTCACAGGGCAAGAAAAGAAAGAGAGCAGGGGACCCCCTGGCAGCTTCCTGGAGGAGGAGGCATCTTAGCGTGGCCCTGGCACAGGGACAGAATTAGGACCGGCAGGGATGAGCAAGCACCAGGTGTCCAGACAGCACAGCACAGGAAGTGCCGTGGTCACGAACCCAGCCCCAGAGCCAAGAGCAAGTAGCTGGTTCCTTTGTTCTGGAATGTTGGCACTCGCCCTCCAGGACTCGGTGGACGGGGCGGATGGGCCAGCTGCTCTGATGCCTTCTGGGGGGCACAGCAGGGGGCTCGGTCCTGCCTGTGCTCAGCTGACCCGAGGACGGGGCAATGACTCTGTCAGCTGCTGTGGGTGGCAGGGGAGCCGCGTCCTCAGGGCGGCGTGCTTGGCCCAAGCAGGGACAGGGACTGGAAGGAAAGGGCAGACGCTTCCAACCTGCCCTGCTGGGAGGCTGCCAGGTGGTCGACCACTCTGGTGGGGCCCAGCAGACCACACTTGAGGGCAGTTTGGAACCAAGAGGTGGGGACTCAGTGGCCTCACCCCCGTCCCTCTGCCCCACTGTGGGTTGGGGCCTATTCACAGAGCGCAAGAGGGATGCTTTAGACCCAGAATCCTCACCTGTAAGGCACCAGACTTTTCCCAGACAGGTAGCCCCCCCAACTTTCTGGGGAATGTTCTAGAAAGGTTCCCGACAGGTGTTGGGTAATCTCATTTCGACAGTTTCCGTTTTTTCCCTGGCACAAGTAACAGGACTAGCCCCTCCCCCCGTTTGTCTCTCATCATGTTTCCTTTAGAAAATACACATGGTGTTTTATGTAAGTGCAATTCTCAGAAAACTTAATAACTGGAGTGTTTAGTTAGTCTAACCACATCTTCTATTGTAGTTAATGATACAGAAAAAAGTACTTTCAAGAAAAAAAACGATGTGTCATTGTTCCGTGTTTTCCTTTCTGAAATCTGCAGACAGGTACAAAACCAAGAGGCACCCTCTGTCCTGAAAAGCCAGTATTTCCATCCTGCAGCGTGAGTGCTTGTGGGGTCGTGGCAGAACAGGGGGCAACTCAGTCCTGTCCCACCACCTGGTCTGCTTGCTCCACCTGCTCAGTGTCCCCCATGGCAGTCCTGCACGTGCCTGAGCACAGCTCCCTGGGGCACCGAGGAGCAGGGGCCCAGAGCTAATTCCCAGCTCAGCCACCTGCCAGTTTGTGAGCCCTGACACATCAATGTCCCTGTGCCTCAGTTTCCTCATCTGTAAAATGGGCTTACTGAGAGTGCTTCCCTTGAGTTGTGAAGCTCTTAGCACATAGCTTGGCACAAACCATCTTGGCTCTCATTATTGGTGTGAAAGTTCCACCTCTTGTCTGAGTAGAGCTCAGAAAACCGGTGGGAGAATGAGCCTTTCTGAGATTTCCCCAGCGTCCTGCTCAATCTCTGCAGACTCACAGCAGGTGCTCAGTAAATATTGGTAGAAATAAAATAAATATTTGTAGAGAGGAAAGGTTATAATCCAGATAGGTGACAGTTTAAGGTTAAAATATTATTTTCAAAAGAGAATGCTAAGAAACACTAGTCCCACAAGACATTCCTCAGAAAAAACAAAGAGGGTGGAGACCACATGAGTTGGGAAAATGAGACGTTCTAATGCCTTCTCTTAGAAATTCATAGTGCACAGCAACACTTATAAAGGCTCTAGAAGTTCTGCAATATAGAAACCTGCTTAACTGTGTTTGAACCAACACTAGCTAAGTCCCTCTGATGAGGAATTTCCTTCTCCCTCTGTGCTTTCTCCCTCCCTTTACTTAATGCTGTCTATTAACAACCCCCCTTTGGAATTCATGCTGGATTTGGAGTAGGCACAGTTGCCTAAGACGCGCACAGACTTTCTGGGTATAGTATAGGATGCCATTCTATGCAGGGGACAGAGCAATGGTGCTGCACTCTCAACAGGATTTCTGGAAGTTCCAGCACTGCAGCACAAGGGGTGATCCAGGGGTCTAAGCCTTGCAGGAGGCTGGCCATTGGAGACAGATAGCTTCTTTCCAGAACACAGCCTCAGGGCTCTCTTTGAACTGATCTGATCTTGGTTGATGCAAAAGGATTTAATGTTTTTTCCCAGAGAGAAACTAAATCTTTTCTCTATATGAAGCTGAGATTTAGATCATCAAACAATTTTTTCCAAGCCTAGAAGTTTCATGGTGAAGAAAAGAAAAATAAAACCGAAAACACTTAAGCCAAATTAAAACAAAACAAAAGCAACCCTGAGAACAGAAACACACTCATAAGATTTCCTGAGCCTTATTCAGTCTTCTGAATAATTCATGTGACCTCAGGTTTCCTTTTGTTTTGTTTCTTAGGATTCCCAGGGTGCAAGGACTTAGCCTTGCCATGGTCCCTGTCAAGTGGCATCCAGTCTCTGCGTACACACCTCCTGTGACGGGGTGCTTACTACCTCCCAGGCTGTCCCTGTGTTACTCTTAGCTTCCTCTGCCAGGATATTCTTTACGTAACAGCAAGGTGACTACAGAGATCGCCAACATCACAGGAGCTGTCTGTTGTAGTGGCTGAAAGTCTGGACTCTGAATAAGACCTCCTGGGTTAGAATCCCAGCTTCCCCATGTATGAGCCATGTACAAGTGGGCAACGTGCTACATCTCTCTGTGCCTTAGTTTACTCACCTGCAAAATGAGGGATCATGCATTGCACTTATGCTGTAAGATGGCTGAGTGACGTAAAGCTCTTACAGCAGTGTTTGGCACAGGCGGCTATACAATTGTTTGACGCTGTTCTTTTCTAAATTGCGATTCCCTGGGCACCCGCCAGCTCAGTCTTTTTGTGGATTCTCCACGCAGCACGTCGGGGTCTGTGAACCCTGCCTGGGCACAGGCACCAAGGCTCCTCACTTGTAAGGGGGGAGCGATCCTCGAGTGGATTAGAATGAGATGGGAACTGGGTGCACTTGGCACAGTCCCATCTCGCCTCCTTCCCTGCCTTGCTTGTCCCTTTTCAGTGTCTAACTAATGGCTCTGCCAATCCACGTACCTGGAAAGCCTCCTCCGCACTTCTGGGGTGGGCGGGGGAGTGTCTCCCCATCATGGGTGAGAGCTGGCCGTTCTCCTGCCTGCAAACCCTCGATCCTCTCTGCCGTCTTCAGGACGAGGCCACATCTTGGCGTCTTGGCATGGCGCCGCCTCCCACGGGGCTCTTCCCAGACCCCACCTCCCCCACCTGGGCCCTATTTATCCCACGTGGCAGCTTCTATTGCCCAGGTGCAGCTCTGCTCCCTGGTTGCTCCAGGAACTCCTTGTTCCAGAGGAAGCCTGAGGAGGCCCGTGACACCTGCCTACTGGGAGTGCAGTTGGACACAACTTTTCCATGGCATCATTTGGGGAGACATAAAGTCTTCAAAATGGCTAAGAAATGCCACTTTTAGACATTTTGCTAGGAAAACAAGAATGGGCACCGAAATTCAGCTGCAGAGACATACTTGTAGCAATTTTAAATATCCAAGCATTGCTTAAAGCCATCCTAGGGCGTCCATGCAGGGGAACCCTGGGCTGGTGAAAGCACTGATGCAGATGTACATTTTGTATGTGGAACCGTCACCTCTGCCCCGGACTTTCTCGAAGCTTCCTAATATGTCTCTAGATTTCCCTCTTTGCTTCTCTCCAAATCATTTACACCTAGTTTGGGGTGAGAAATAAAAGCCTAAATCATGTCATTAGCTGTTTAAAACCCCATAACTCATTCCCACTGTGTTTAGTTAAAAATGTGAATTCCTGCACTAGGCTATGCATGATTAAGGCTCTGTGCTCTCTGCAAACAGGTGCTTCTTTACCTGGGGGTTCTATAGGGGCACAATGGCCTCCACCTGGTGCCCTGAGCCGATCACACCCCATCAACCCATGCTCCTCCCACCACACTCTGGCCACGCCCACCTTCTAATCAGCTCCTGGGGCTGGCCCCGCCCCACCCACCTCTAGACCTTCACAGGTGCTTTTCCCAGCCTGGCTGCTGCCCATTCCTGGCACTCTGGGCAACTTGTATTTATCCTTAGGTTCGCTAGAGGCTTCCCTCGACTCTTCTGTCTAAATGAGGTTGCTGTTAATATTCCTCATTGTACCCTGCTCTTTCTTTTCTTTCCTTTTCTGTTTAATACACCCTATAAATCCATGAGGGCAGCTTCCCTGTGGGCTTTGTTTACCTGCCTCACCCAACACCAGAGACTTTCTAAGTATTTGTCCCTAAGGGGTCTCCTCTGCAAAAGCTTGGATTGACCCTGCTGTGGGCCGTGGAAATCTGCATGTGCTCACAGCACTGACCATTCTAAGTGTGAGAATGAAAACAGGCAAAGTCTTGCATTTTTTCATGTCACACTTTAATTTTAAAGATGCACAGTATAATAAGAAAGTCCATTTCTCTTCTGGACTTTCATTTCCAGAGAGAGAGCAAAGGTTCCCAAGCTACTTGGCAGCCTTATTAAAATGCTCAGCACTGAGCCCCGCTCACATAGTTTCTTATGTGGGGTGTCGGGGCTGGGGGCTAAAAAGCTGCGTTGCTGACAAGTTCCCAGGCGGCGCTGACGCAGCTGTTCTGGGGCCCACAGTTGGAGACTCGTGAGCGGGGGCTCTGCCCTGCTGATGGGGACGCGGGAGCCCTGCTGACCTGCTGCGTGGCCTGGCGGAAATCGCTGTCCGTTCCGAGCCGCAGGTTCCCTGTTGGTAAAAGGAGGAGCCGGGAGGATGGTTCCGGGACGCCGGGGACCGCACGTCGCCGCAGCACGTGGCCGCAGCACCGGCAGCAGAGGGCAGCAGAGCTCAGGAGATGCGGCCCGGGCCGGCGGCTCCCGTCTGCTGAATTAGGTTCCCCCAACTGTCTTCGTTTGAACAACACCTGTTTGGCAACTCAGCGCTCCAAAACCATTAGCCAAAGGGACAAGAGGTTTCCTAATCGGTTTGCGCTCTCTTTAATGACTAAGAAAGGCGAATTGATGCCTTAGACGGAAGTTTGTTTCTTAGAGTCAGAGACTGCTAATGCACTGTGACAGCCCCTCTGCGGACACGAAAACCGGGGCCCGGGGGGAAGAGCGAGCCCGTGGTCACACGTCGGTGGCAGGCTCAGGACAACACACGGGCCTTTCCACTCCACCCCTGCTAAGTTTTCCATTCCCTCCTAGGAGAGAATTGGGCCAGTGGACGTGAGGGCGCCTGGGGGGCTCCCGAGAAGGTCCAGGGACTCACGGGTGAGGGAAGGACGTGAGAGGTTTCCCAGGTAGGGCCCCAGGGGTGTAGGACCCCCGCCACAGCCGGGAAAGGCAGTTCCCTGCAAATATGTGACTCTGGAGTCCCCAAACATCCATTCAGAGACAGCGGATCATTCCCAGCCTCTGCCTCCCCAGCCGGCCCTCGGACACAGAGCCCATCAGTACGAAGGGCCCCCACACCTCTCCCAGGGCCGTAGATTCCACACCTCTGGGTGCCTCCGACTCACCTGGCGGGGGCAGAAAACTCAGTTCTCTGAGCCCCACCTCTAGGGACCCCATTCGTGGGGCCTGGGGTTGGTCCTGGAACCCCTATGCTGAACAGGTGCTGAGGCCGGCTGTCCCCGCCAGACCTGGTCAGTCGCTGGTGGGGAGGTTAAGCCAGGGCGGCGGAGATGAGAAAAGGGGCGACTCACTCCGGGTATTTGCAGTCTCTGTGCTTGAACCACCCTCCCCCATCGTGGGGTGGATTCCTTGGTTCTGGTACTTCCCCCCAACTGTCTCCAACCCCTTTCTAACATTTTGGGGGCCCAGGATAGAATCTAAATGTAGGTATCATATCATGTGTCTATTATTAAAAGTTATTAATCAAATAAGCTGTTAGATAAAACATGTTATTTTTCTACCTTGATAAATACATCTTCCTTATGGTGTGGAAGGCCCGTTTGAGTTTGGGGTTCTCAGGAGTTGCCTGTCAGAACAAGGCAGTGTGCAGGCCGGGCCGCAGCCCACCCCCACTCATCACTGCACCACGAGGGACCTTGTATACACGTGTGTGCATGCGTGTGCGCATGCATGTGGGTGTTCCCACCAGCCTCGTGTCCAAGTCCTGTCCATGCCCCTCCCCCAGCTGAGCCATGACCCACAGGAGAATGACGGGCCCAGGGAGAGAGGCCCGCGCAGACCTGCAGGTTGGCTCAGGGTTCCAGGTGCCCGTGATGAACCGCACAAAGACGGAATGCAGGACCCAGGTGGGCACATCCTGGCCCCAGGGACCCCTCGCCCTACACAGGTTACCTGCCTGCCCAGGTCTCGGGACAGGCCTGCCTCAGGAGTGGCAGCTCCTCCTGCCCTCATATGTCCTTAGCTGTGCTCAGTACTGACCGCCATGTCCCTGGCCGTGCTCAACACTGCCCTACCCTGCACCCCTGGGGACCCCACCTTGGTGCTCTGGTCACACCGGGCTCCTGTCTGTGACAGAAGCAGAATGTGGAGCTACTCCTGCTTCCTGCAGGTGGGATTCTTGCGTTCCTGTCAAAGGGATTAGACGGAGTGTCCAGGGGGCTGCTGGGGACCCATGGGGCCTTAGGTAGTAAGTCTCCAGGAAGGTGACGGTTGGGCAGGGCCACTGAGTGGTCGCCACCCTGCCCTCAGCCCTGGGGAGCATTCACAGGCCCCTTACAGGGAAGGCCCGATCCAGCTGCCTTCTGAGGAGACGGCTGGGCCTGGAGCCTCACCTGGGGCCGAGCCAAGCCGGGCACAGGCCTCCTCCTGCAGGCCAGGCCTGGGCGGCTGCCAGCCGGTGAGGAGCGGGGGGCCTGGTGTATGCAAAGCTCCCAGGATGGGCTGGATGGAGCTGCACTGGCTTTGGGTGCCTGGAGGCCTGACTGGGAGGCCTTTCTCCACCCTCAAGGAGCCTGACAGAGACGGCATAAGCCAGGCCGAGCGGCCGGCGTGGAGATGGGGCCGTGGGGAGGGCTGCGGCCCAGCCGGATGGGGGCTGGGAGGTGTGTGTAGGGGGCTGTTAAAACGCAGCTTTCTGGGCCCCGCATCAGCCCTTTTGACTCAGAGGAGCTGGGAATCTACATTTTAACAAGCCCCTCCTTCCTGAGGATTCGAAGGCACAGTAACGTGTGAGAAGCACAGCCAGAAGACATGTTTTTATTCACATAGTCAATAGACATCCAGAGAACACCCTCTCCCTTAGCACCATCAGACTCCTGTCCTCTGTGACCACGACAGTGTCAGCTGTCCCAGGCAGATGCCCTCCCTCCTCAGGTCACAATTCTAATTTCACCTCCTCAGGGGCACCTTTCCTAAAATGGCTGCCACCTCCAGGCCCTCACCACCACATCCCCTCTCTTAGCTCCTCCTCTGCCTTTACCACAGGTGCAAACGAGCTCTTTGTGTATGTTTTTTACTGAATTGCCGTGTCTCCCCCTCTAGAATCTAAGCCCCTTCCCGAGGCAGGGGCCTGACGTATCGAGATCACCCCTTTACCCCAGTGTTGCTGGGATCGAATATGCTTAATAGGTATTTGTTGAATGATGACCGAGGCCACTGCTGCTCATCGCCTCTCCCCATAATGGGACAATGGGGCAGGCACCTGTTGGAGAAAGAGGGCATTTGAAATGACGGAAGGTGTAGGTGGCGGAAGCCTCCAAGCTCTGAAGACCCCGCATGGCTGTCTGCCCACCCGTCTCATGAAAGGGGAAGCTCTTGCGTGAAAGGCAGAGAAGGAGGGAGGCCAAGAGAGCTCACAGGTGGGCGTCCTCCCTGTGAGGACGGATTCAGGGCTCAACACGCTTCCTGGGGCCCGCCTGGCTGTACGGCTGGGCCAGCCTGAGCCCTGCGGCCGGCGGTTTGCAGGAACCCTCGCTTCAGAACGTGCGTGTACGTACTTGCTCTCTGGCACGCCATGAATTGGTTTCTGGCTGCCTTGTTAGGAGATTAAGCTTTCTTTAAAAAGATGAAAAAAAATCTCCAGCAAAGGCTGACGAGAGCTGACCCCCGAGGAGGCAGCGAGGAGGCGGCAGCAGTAACTGATGGGCACTACATTTGTCTAATTAATCTTCTTGTCAACAAAGTTGTTCTGTGCCGGTGCCAGCCCTGACATCATCCCACAAGCTTGCCACGCTGGTTCATACCCAACTACAAAGGCCACCTCCGAAATGCTCCCCAACTGCCCCCAAAACGCTGCCCGTGGCACTGACGCTGCCTGGAAATGTGTGGAAGAGAACAGAGATGTCACACAGCCCTGGGGAATCACAGCTTGCATGAAACGGGGTGAAGATCTGGAAGGTTCTGAGGATCCTCTAGCTGGGAGGAGCCTGGTTCCAAAATAGGACTCAGAGATACTGAACTTCTTCAGGTTAAACTTCAGGGCGCAGGGGAGTGGACGAGGTTCAAGTTCACAGGGCAAATTGCTCTTGCCCTGGCTGGGTTGCCCCAAGAGTGGCCCAGGGAAGTCTGGGTAGCAAAGTTGCAAAATCAAGTGTCTCAGGGCCCAGGCGAGGGTGTCAGTGAGGCTGGCCTGGACCTCAGGAACTGGGACGCACCATGGTCAAATGGTGGGTCCAGGTCCTGAACGTGACATTCAAATTTTCAAAAGACTGCAGGTTAAGAACTAAATCATAATGGACCACTGGCCGTTTTCTACCTCTATATGGGACTTGTAAAATCAAATGTCACCTCACCCAGGGCTTCCTGGACCTTCCCGTCTACACAGGCCCTCCCTTCTGATTTGACTGTCAGTACATTATCTTTTTGGTTTCCCTCAAGCCTTCCCCACCACCCAAACTCATCCTGTTTGTTTCTGCTCACCTAGCAGGCTCCCTAACCAAGGGGTCTGTGGACAAAATATAAGGTGTCCGTGAACTTAGATGGGGAAATATTTACTCATTAATTTCACCAACCTATAATTAAAATTTAACGTTTTACTCAATTACGAATGGAGGTGACATGCCACAGGCTATTAGCAGTGCCCGTGACTTTGTCACCAACAGAAATCACAGCTATTTTTGTATCACATTGCAGTTGATGCAGTTCCCTCAAAATATCAGTTGGGCTCATCACTATTTTGAAATGACTGTAGTTAATAGACCAGTCCGTAGATCTTGTTACACCATATATTAACAAAGAACATATATGACTATTTCACAACTAAAAAATATTTGGGTTACTGTATTTCAGTATACATAATCGGTTTGCTTTGCAACCCTGTGTATCTTATTTTATGCTTTTTCAAATATTCTGAGAAGGGGCCCAGGGGATTCACCAAGACTGGCAAAGGGAATCGTGCAACTGTAAGCCACCTCTTTTGTATCATCGGCAACTACCTTGCGTCCTGGCACATAGTAGGTGCTCAATACAGTTTGGGTTGAATGAATGCATGAACGAATACTTCACTGAACTAGTGACTGGAGACATGAGCCTTAAAATGACCTTGCCCGTGTTCATGGAAGGTGCAGACGGTTCCGGGGACCCATTGCCACGGGCACTCCTTTTTCGGTGACAGCCCCGCTGGCCCCACCAGGAGCGCCTGGGGGTCTTGCTCCCCTCACCAAGAGCAACACTAAGAGTTCCTGGCTGACTAAAGGGCCCCCGCTGAGCAGGACCCCACTGGCCCATTCCCTGTGCTGCTGCGGCCACGCAGGGGTCCTTTTGTGCGGGCGCCACCACCGGACTCAGCCCCGGCTGCGCCGCCCGCGCTGGCCACGCGGTGGCGCCGTGCGCCCGGCCCCGCAGCCCTCCGCGTCCCGCTGCGGCTCGCGCGGAGCCCCCGGGCTCTGGCTCTGGCTGCGCTCGGGCTTCGGGCCTGGGCCGGGCGCTGCAGGACGCCTGGCGCCGCGCCGCAGCCCGGGCTGATCAGCGGCGGGCCAGGTCCCACCGTCAGTTCCCCACCGGTTCCGTGGGGCGGGAAAGGGTCCCCGGCGGGAGGCGTGGGGACGCGGGGCACCAGGCAGGGACCCGGCAGGGAGGGCGGACGGGGCCAGGCTCCCGACGCCTGGGGCGAAACCCCAGCTCGCCGCGCACGCCCCTTGTCCTCACGGGGGCCAAGAGGCCGGGCGCGCTGCTGTCGGAGAGTCACACGGACCTGAGTCCCGATTCCGTCCCGCCTTCCTGCCATCATTGGCTCTTTTGCAAAATGGGCGTAATTGAGGTCCGGACCAGTTGGTAGCATTGAACGAGATGCCGCTGCAAAGGCCGCTTAGCGCGGTGCCCGGCGCTCCGTGAGCTCTGCGGAGGCGCCCGGTCCCCAGGCGAGGCGAGCCTGGGTCATCGTCCGGAGGAGGGACAGGGCCCGCCGTACTCGTTTCGTGGGACTGTCGTGGGATTGAAGGAAACGCCCGCCGAGGTCCGCGCTGCGCCTGGCGCACAGCGGGTGACCAGTGTCAGCCCTTACTTGTTCTCGAGCGTGTGCCGTGAGTGGACAGGCGGACGCCCAGACGACCTGCTGCCTCTCCAATAACACGGTCACCCCGGTCCTGGAGGGTCACGCTAGGGAGATGGGGCCCTCGCCGGGCCAAATTCTCCCGTTTGCCGGAGAGAACTCGGGCAGCGGGAATGCTACCCTGGAAGGAAACGCGAGAAGGTGGTGCACACTCATCCCGAGTCCTTCAAAAATGGAGAGATTCACTCTTGAAGAAGTGTGTCCTGGTCAGAAAGCAGCCGCTTAGGGGAGCCGAGAGGCTCAGTTGAAACCCAGTGGGGGGCTCGAGGCACGTGGAGACCCTCAGCCTTGCGCCTGTTTCCCTGCGCCGTGTGGCGTCGCTGGCCCACCAGCTCCTCGGCCTGTCCCTGTGCGCGGTCACTGGGGCGTGCAGGCCCAAGCCGGGGACCAGAGTGTCGATAATTAAGAGACACACGTCAAGAATGTAAATTCCTGTGGTTCCCAGCCTAGGAAGGGTTCATTTGGCGCCTCAGGACAATTACAAGCTGAGGGACTCTGAAAGAACCAGTGTTACTGTTTAAAGTGTTATCAGTTTAATGAACTGCTTATGAAGTGTTAAATGCATGCAAGAGTAAACGCAACATCTGGGCTTGTGTTTTATTTGTAGA
>JAQIFY010005142.1:0-11270 GCA_028533085.1 Varecia variegata | reverse complement strand
AGTGAAAGGCCTACAAGCCCAGATTGCCAGCTCTGGGTTGACCGTGGAGGTAGACGCCCCCAAATCCCAGGACCTCGGCAAGATCATGGCGGACATCGGGCCCAGTATGACGGAAGAACTGAGAGGAGCTGGACAAGTACTGGTCCCAGCAGATTGAGGAGAGAACCACAGTGGTCACCTCACAGTCCGCTGAGGTCGACGCTGCCGAGATGACACTCATGGAGCTGAGACGTACAGTCCAGTCCTTGGAGATCGACCTGGACTCCATGAGAAATGTGAAGGCCAACTTAGAGAACAGCCTGAGGGAGGTGGAGGCCCGCTACGCCATGCAGATGGAGCAGCTCAACGGGGTCCTGCTGCACCTGAAGTCGGAGCTGGCACAGACCCGGGCAGAGGGGCAGCGCCAGGCCTAGGAGTACGAGGCCCTGCTGAACATCAAGGTCAAGCTGGAGGCTGAGATTGCTACCTACCGCCGCCTGCTGGAAGACGGGGAAGACTTCGATCTTGGTGATGCCCTGGACAGCAGCACTCCATGCAAACCATCCAAAAGACCATGACCCGCAGGATAGTGGACGGCAAAGTGGTGTCTGAGACCAACGACAGACACCAAAGTTCTGAGGCATTGAGGCAGTAGGACCAGAGTGCCCCTTATACCAATAAAAAGTTCACAGGTCATTGAAAAAAAAAGAAAAGAAAGAAAGAAAAGAAAGGATTATATGTTTCTGAGGGTGGGGAAAAAGAAAGAAAAATAAAAAAGGAAAAAAAAAAAACAAAAAAAAAAGAGAGAAAAGAAAGGAAGGAAGGAAGGAAGGAGATCATGGATGAAGTGCCAGCACCATTCCAGTCACTCACTGTGATAAAGGGTGGCAACTATTGTTACCCAGGGAGATAAGGGATAAGGCAAAAAGAATTAGTTCCTTAATATGGTATACCTCTGTAGAGGAAAAAGTACTATCTGATAAGGGAAAGACTCACCAATAATGGCCCAGTTTGAGAAGCAAAGTCAAAGTACCCATATTTCTGTTCCTCCTCTTTCTTGGAAACTCTTAGGACTGGAGTGTCTCCACACTCAGAACTCAAACTTTGCTTTCCTGTCTATACTTACTCTCTCACTTCCTTGGTTATCTCATCTAGGCCCATGGCTTTAGATATTAGTGATATGCTTATACCTCCCAGATTTGCGTTTCCAGCCCTGGCCTTTATGCTGAACACCTGACTGATAACCAGCTGCCAACTCCACATCTCATGTACCTACTAGGCATCGAAAACTCAACCGACCCAAAACTGAGCTCCTGCTCTTCCTACCTTCTTTCTTCTCTTCCCTCATTCCAGTCCAGCATGTTTCTGTTTCTACTGTGGCCACACTGGTACAAACACCATCCTTCTGTGGTTGGATTACTGCAATAGCCTCCTAACTGGCTATTCTGCTTCTCCCCTTTCCCACCTTCAGTCTATTTTCCACACAGCAGCCAGAGGAATCCTGTTAACATGAAAGTCAGGTCCATGATATCCCTCTGTTCATAGCCCTCCAACAACTTTCCATCTCCCTCCTCACAGAAACCAAACATTTCATCAGCCTATAAGACATAGGAAGAGCTGCCCTCCTCCTTATCTTTCTCACCTCATCTCCTCTCACTCTTACCTTGACACAACTCTGTTCAAGACTCCTTACTAGTCCTGGAAAAGTCCAGTCATGCCCACACCTCAGGGCCTTTGCCCTTGCTCTTCTTTTTTTTGGAGACAGAGTCTCGCTCTGTTACCTGAGCTAGAGTGCCGTGGCATCAGCCTAGCTCATGGCAACCTCGAACTCCTGGGCTTAAGCAATCCTTCTGCCTCAGCCTCCCAAGTAGTGGGGACTACAGCCATGTGACACCATGCCCGGCTAATTTTTTCTATGTATTTTTAGTTGTCCAGCTAATTTCTTTCTATTTTTTTTTAGTAGAGGTGGGGTCTTGCTCTTGCTTATGGTGGTCTCAAACTCCTGAGCTCAGACGATCCGCCTGCTTCAGCCTCTCAGAATGCTAGGATTACAGGCATGAGCCACTGCGCCCGGCCTGCCCTTGCTATTCTTTCTGCCCAGAACACTCTTTCTCCAGATAGTCTAAAAGCTTGGTTCCTCATCTTCTTGGGGTCTTTATTCCAAGATCTCAGTGAGGCCTTCCCTGATTGTTCTACTTAAAGTTACGGTTTTCCCCTGTTCTTCTTTCCTTTATTTTTGTCCATAGCATTTACCATCACCAGAGAGATTGTATATCTAGTTTAGTTTATTGTCTGTCTCCAGTACCTTCCCCCATCTCCATCTCCATCAGGGCAGAGCAGCTTATCAGCTTTGTTCATTCCTATATCCCCAGCACCTGTGCTTGTCACACAGGGGACGCTTCATTCAGTTCTTGAATGAAGGAATGACTTTGACTTTGCAACAGGATAGGGAAGTCAAAAGTGGGAAGGTAACTTCAAAGACTACTCCATCCAACAACCTCCTTTCTTTACAAATAAAGCCTGCTTTATTTTAGAATGCTTAGTGGGTTTTTCTTGCAGCAGACTTCTTTGATCCTATAATGTTTAATTTAGGCTATAAAATCAGGTTACCTTCCCCAAGGACCAACTGACAGGGAAACCAGGTGGCCAGGACCAGCAAGCCCTTCAACAACGTAGACAATCCACCTGGGAACTAGAAGCTGGTGCTTGGAAGAACATTAGCTGGAAGATTCTGAAAACAAGCTGTAAACCTAAGCTGTGCTGCCCTGTTTTCTGCTAGATTGCTGATTTGTAGTTTCCTTCCAGCTCCTATGTGACCCTTGCACAAGTCATATTTATTGCCCAAGAGCTCGCAAGACCCTGTGGAAGCTGGGTGGATTTTTCTTTATGGGTCAGGCTACTGAACCTTTAATAGATGATGTCTGCCTGGTGTTTTTGAGCTGGGGATGCCTAACTTGGAAATCCATCACAGGGAAAAAAGGACGAGCTTCTATGACATATTGGTTTTCTAATCCTGCTTCTCTTGCACCAATCCTCAGGTCTCAAGGAGAAGGGCCACACTTCCTGGCCTGTGAGGGCCGAGAGCCAGGGCCTTCTGTGATGGCAATGGCCAGCAGCCCATTTCCGAAATGGCTTAAGCTTAGGCCGGAATAGCCTCCCTTCCATTTCCTTCACACTAACGGACAATAAGGAGGCCTCGAGCTAGGCAGGCCAGGGTCATAACCGAGCCGCTGACAGAGAGCAAACCTCCGGAAGGCCAAGCCGCCAACAAACTGCAAGCCTTGCTCAACTCTGAGGAAAGCACAAGAAGACAAGCTGCTTTAGGGCAGAGCCCAAACCACAACCCCCAGCAGTCCCCGCGGAGCCGGGAGGGGAGCGCGCCCTCTTATTGGACAGCGACAACGTGCTTACGCCCCGCCCCAGTAGGCTAGCCCCCTGAGCGCGGGGCACGGCGGGAGTGGAGTCGGCGGGACTGGCCGCTGTACTTCATCTCCCGGCGGGCCGAGCGCTTAAGGCAGCGGCGCGGCGTCTTTGTGGAAGCGGTGGCACCGCGCGGAGGAAGTTCCGGTCTCCACGGCGCTGGGTCGGTGGCGGCTGCTGAGAAGGAGGAGCGGGCCGTGAAGGCTGCGCTGCCTCGGTAAGGGCCCGGGGCTGGAGAGAGGGCGTGCCGGAGCCTGCGGGGAAACAGCCAGCGGACTGGCCGCTCTGGACATCGTGGGCCCGCGCGGCCTGGAAGCTGTGGTTTCGGTGTCGCGGGGCGGCCGCGGCCTCGCTCCGGAAGAAGAGAGCCAAGCGGTGTGGTGAGGGAGGTGCTGCCAGCGGCAGGAACGCCCCGGAACCGTCGCGGGCCCGGGGCGGAGCCCGGCGCGACGGTAGAATTACCGGTCCCCTCGCGGAGTGGCCAGCTGTGGGGCTGGGGGCCAGCGCGTGGTTGCGGCTCGGTGCTCCTAGTCTGCGGAGCTGCAGACGGGCTCGCTCTTCTTTTTCCCTGCTTCTCATCCAATTTTGAGGCTTCGCTAGGAAGGGAGCTCTTGGGCATATCCCTCAGACCCGGACGGACACTAGTGGGCTCCACCCGACCGAGGTGCTCAAGAGCTCTGAACCTGGCCTGCGGAGCAATAGGACATGGAGATGGGGGAGTGGTCTGGTGGGTTCTGCGCCCGTTGGGCGAATGTGGGAGGAGGGAGATGTTTCCTTGCATTCACGCTTTAGATTCCTTTTGGTATTGTAAATATGTGTTTTTCTCTTTACTTTAGAATTGATACTGTACTAATGGGTTCAACTTGGTCAGTGCTTTTTTTTTTAAAAAAAGAAAGGGTCTTGTTTTATAGAGTACATAAACTAAGGGTAATTATGGGTTTTTTTTGCATATTCCAGGTTTGCTTGTGAAGGTCAGAGTAGCTGGATCTAGGTGAAGTTCATTTTTTTTTTTTTTTTTTCACTTTCCTGACTTGGAACTAGGTGAAGTTCAGTAGACTGATGCGCCTGGTCACCTGGTTCATTTTCTGAACTCTGGATTGTGCTTTAGGTTTGTTAGTTTCTGTTGAGTAATGCCACCAGTGTGAATGATTTAAATATATCACCATCACCAAACCTGTGAGGACTGTAGAGAAAGGTATCTAGAACTGGTGAGTGACGGTAGGACTGGCAATGTGCAAAGTAACTAATGATCCGTTACCATTTTGGTGAAACTTAACAAAAGCTGAATCTGAACCTTGTCTCCAGAACTAGCACTTAACTAGATAGCTAACTTACAGGATAGGTACCAGATCTCCCTGGACAATTGTAGCATCTTTCCTTATAGAATTCTGTTATCAGACTTAGGTTTATTTTTGTTGCCTTTAGGATCTTATGTTCTTGTAGTCTTTCAGACAGAGGAGAATTGTCAAGAGGGAGATTACTTAATAAATGTACTCTACTGACTTGTTGCAGAAATTTGTCAAGATTGTACTCTTCTACCAACACATTTAAATGTGTAAGATGATATTAATACCTGATTCAGGCCAGGCGCGGTGGCTCACGCCTGTAATCCTAGCACTCTGGGAGGCCGAGGTAGGTGGATTGTTTGAACTCAGGAGTTCGAGACCAGCCTGAGCAAGAGTGAGACCCCCGTCTCTACTAAAAATAGAAAGAAATTATATGGACAGCTAAAAATATGTATAGAAAAAATTAGCCGGGCATGGTGGCGCATGCCTGTAATCCCAGCTACTCGGGAGGCTGAGGCAGGAGGATTGCTTGAGCCCAGGAGTTTGAGGTTGCTGTGAGCTAGGCTGACGCCATAGCACTCTAGCCTGGGCAACAGAGTGAGACTGTCTCAAAAAAAAAAAAAAAAACAAACTGATTCAAAGTTGTATTAAAACTATTGGAAAGCTGTGAAATTTTAAAGGTTATAAGTCATTCTTTGATGGAATATTCTAGTTATATACCAAGTGCTTGGAAATAATTTTTCTCCTGGGCTCCCACAACACATTTATTTCCTTCACTTAGTTAATGCACATCTATTGAGTGCCTTTTATAGCCCTATCACACTGGGATTCAATATAGCAGAGTGGGTAACCATAGGGTCTTTGAAATCTGATAGTGATTGAATCCCTGCCCCCTTCATTAACTCACTGATGATGGGCAAATTTCCTAACCTGTCTAAGTCTCAGTTTCCTTCTTTGAAATGAGGTTAAGAAATATAGCCACTTCACAGGTTTTTGTGAGATGTAACACATATAATGTCCAGTGTACCTGGTGTGCAGAGTGTTCACTAAATGTTAGCTACTGCTATTACTTTTTTAAAAATACAGCTCTTTTGGGTTATAATTCCTATACCATACAGTTCACCCATTTAAGGTATATATTTCAATGGTTTTATTTTATTTTATTTTTTTTGAGACAGAGTCTCGCTTTGTTGCCCGGGCTAGAGTGAGTGCCGTGGCATCAGCCTAGCTCACAGCAACCTCAAACTCCTGGGCTTAAGTGATCCTACTGCCTCAGCCTCCCGGGTAGCTGGGACTACAGGCATGCGCCACCATGCCCAGCTAATTTTTTCTATATATATTTTAGTTGGCCAGATAATTTCTTTCTATTTTTAGTAGAGATGGGGTCTCGTTCTTGCTTAGGCTGGTCTCAAACTCCTGAGCTCAATCTGCCCGTCTTGGCCTCCCAGAGTGCTAGGATTATAGGCGTGAGCCCCCACACCCGGCGTATATATTCAATTTTTTTTAACAAATTGTGACAAATATGTTTTTTAATGTATGTTGTGACAAAATTTTCCTTTTAAATGATTTTTAAGTGTATAATTCAGTGGCATTAATTACATTCACAATATAGTACAACCAACACCACTATTTCCAAAACTTCATCACGCCAAACAGAAACTCTGTAACCATCAAGCAAATAACTCCCCATTTCCTCCTCTCTCTATCCCCTGGTAGTTTCTAATCTACTTTGTGTCTCTATGAATTTGCCTGTTCTAGGTACCACATATACTTAATGGAATCAAACAATATTTGTCCTTTTTTGTGTCTAGCTTATTTCACTTAGCATAATGATTTCAGGGCATATCCATGTTGTAGCATGTATCAGAACTTCATTCCTTTTTATGGCTGAATAATATTCCATTGTTTATATAGACCACATTTTGTTTATCCATTCATCTGTAGTAAACACTTGGGTTGTTTCTACCTTTTGGCTACTATGAATAATGCTGATATGAACATTGGTGTACAAATATCTCTTTGAGTCCCTGCTTTGAATTATGTTGGGAATATACCCAGAAGTAGAATTGCTATATGTTAATTCTGTGTTTATCTTTTTGAGGAACCACCATACTGTTTTCCTCAGTGGCTACTGCATTTTACATTCCTACCAGTAATGTGGCAGGAATTTTCTGGTTTTTGGTGCCTTTTTTTTTTTTAAATAATAGCTACAATAATTGGTGTGAAGTGGTATCTCATTGTGTTTTCTTGGTTTTTGCTTGTTTGTACCTTTTTAACCATTTTAAGTGTGCCATTCAGTGATATTAAGTACATTCATGTTGTTGTGCAACCATCATCACCATTTAGCTTCAGAACTTTTTTCATCTTCCCAAACTGAAACTCTGTACTCATTAAACAGTAACTCCCTATTCTCTGCTCCCCTAACTCCTGACAACCAGCATTCTACTTTCTGTCTCTATGAATTTGACTACTCTAGGTATTTCATATAAGTAGAATTCTAATATTCTTTTTTGTGTGTCTTATTTCACTTAGCATAATGACCAGGATTCATCCATGTTGTTGTATGTAAGCTGATAGAATATATGTTGAATTTCTTTTTGTTTCTTAGTATTTTTTTTTTTTTAGGGATGGGGTCTTGCTATGTTGTCCAGGCTAGTCTTGACCTCTTGGTCTCAAGAGTGTTGGAATTATAGGTGTGAGCCATCGTGCTCAGCCTATGCGTAATTTTTTGAGGAGCCACCATACTGTTTTCCATAGTGGCTGTACCAGTTTATATTCTATCAGCAGTGCACAAGGGTTTTCTTATAGACTGAATTGTGACCCTCTCCCCAGAATTCATATGTTGAACCCCTAACCCCCAATGTGACTGTTTTTGGAGACACAGCCTCCAGAACTGTGAGAAAGAAATTTCCATTGTTTAAGCCACTCAGTCTGTGGTGTTTTTTTTTGTTTTGAGAGACAGGGTCTTACTGTGTTGTCCCGGCTGGAGTGCAGTGGATATTCACAGGTGCAATATAGTGCAGTGGGGCCTCAAACTCTTGGCTTCAATCCTACCTCCTCAGCCTCTTGAGTAGAGTCTGTGGTATTTTGTTATGGCAGTCCTAGCAGACTAAAACAAGTTCCAGTTTCTCCACATCCTGGCCAGTACTTGTTATTTTCTGTTTTTTTGATAGTAGCCATCCAGATGGATGTGAAGTGGTATCTAATTGTGGTTTTGATTTGCATTTCCCTAATGACTAGTGAAGCTGAGCATCTTTTCATGTGTTTAATGGCTATTTGTATATGCTCTTTTGGAGAAATGTTTATTCATGTCCTTTGACCCTTTTAAAATTGGGTTTTTGTTGTAGTAGTTGAGTTTTAGAAGTTCTTTATATACACTGGATATTAATCTGTCATCAAATATGTGATTTAGAAATATTATTTTCCCCATTCTGTGCATTTTCTTTTTACTGTGTTGGTAGTGCCCTTTGCTGCACAAAAGGTTTTAGTTTTTTTTTTTTTTTTCCTCCCCTCCCCCTCCTAGTTTTTTTTTTTTTTTTTTTGAGACAGAGTCTCGCTTTGTTGCCCGGGCTAGAGTGAGTGCCGTGGCGTCAGCCTAGCTCACAGCAACCTCAAACTCCTGGGCTCAAGCAATCCTACTGCCTCAGCCTCCCGAGTAGCTGGGACTACAGGCATGCGCCACCATGCCCAGCTAATTTTTTCTCTTTATATATTTTTCGTTGGCCAGATAATTTCTTTCTATTTTTAGTAGAGACGGGGTCTCACTCTTGCTCAGGCTGGTCTCGAACTCCTGACCTCAAGCGATCCGCCCGCCTCAACCTCCCAGAGTGCTAGGATTACAGGCGTGAGCCACCTCGCCCGGCCTAAGGTTTTAGTTTTGATGAAGTCTAATTTGTCTATTTTTTCTTTTATTACCTGTGCCTCATTTGCAAATTATTGCCAATCCAGTGTCATGATACTTTCCCCTTATGTTTTCGTCTAAGAGTTTTATAGTTTTATCTCTTACATTTAGGTCTTTGACCCATTTTGAGTTAACTTTTGTATGTGGTGTTAGATAAGCATCTCATGTCATTCTTTTTCATGTGGATATCCAGTTTTCCTCTATTTTACGTTTGGGAAAAGACTATCCTTTCTCCATTGAGTGGTCCTGAGACCTTTGTTGAAAATTAGTTGACCATATATATGAGGGTTTATTTCTGGTCCTTCTGTTCTGTTTCATTTCTATAATCTATATCCTTATGCCAGTACTGTACTATTTTGATTACTATAGCTGAACTATACACTTAAAAATAGTTAAAATGGTAAATTTTGTTATATGCATGTATATTTTATCATTATTTTTAAAAAGTAAAAAAATGAAAAGAATAGGTCTTGTTGATTCTCCTTTTCTGCCTGCCCTCCTCTACTCACCCTTGTCTCGCTTTAGCAAAGAAAGACATCTCTTCATTTGAAACCTAAATGAAATACACTGCCCCAGAGAGGAAAACCCTTCAGGACACCAATGTTTATCTCATCTCCTATAGAAGGGTATTTAGGTCGTTTCTGTTTTTTTAAGGGTATTATAAAGCTTAGGTGTGATTTTTGTACATGTCTTTTGTTTCCACTAATCTGGGATAAATACTGAGCAGTGGAATTGCTGGTCATAGGGTAGTGTTTGTCAGACCAATTTCCAGAATGGTTGTACCATTTTGCATTCTCTCTAGCAATGTATGAGAGTTCTTTTTTTTTTTTCCTCGAGTGGAGAGTGCAAGTATGAGAGTTCTGATTGCTGGAAATCCTTTTGTATTTGATTTGATATCTTTTTAATTTTAGCCATTCTAGTGGGTGTATACTGGTATCTTATTGTAGTTTTATTTTGTGTTTTCCTTATGACTAATCAGAGTGAGCATTTGTCAGATATGTGTTGTAAATATTTAATCCCTGTTTTTAGTTTGCCTTTTTTTTTTTTTTTTTTTGAGAGAGAGACAGGGTGTTGCTCTGTCTCCAGGCTGGATGGAGTGCAATGGCATGATCGTAGCTCACTGCAGCCTTGAACTCCTGGACTTCAGGTGATCCTCCTGCCGCAGCCTCCTGAATAGCTGGGACTATAGGTGTGAGCTACCATGCCTGGTTAATTTTTTATTTTTTATGTTTTGTAGAGATGGGGTCTCACTCTCGCTATGTTGCCCAGGCACATCTTGAACTCCTGGCCTCAAGTGATCCTCCTTCCTCCGCCTCCCAAAGTGCTGGGATTATAAGTGTGAGCCACTATACCTGGCCAACAGTGTCTCTTGAAGAGCAGGTTTCAATTAGGATCTTTTCCTTTTATGGTTAGTGCTCTCTAAATTCTAAGAAATCTTTGCTGACACCAAGCTCAAAAAGATTTTCTCCTGTGTGTTTTTTTTTTTTGAGACTGGGTCTCGTGTCACCCAGGCTGGAGTGCAGTGGTGCAATCACAGCTCACTGTAGCTTCAAACTCCTGGGCTTAAGCATTCCTCCCACTTCAGCCCCTCAAGTAGCTGGGACTATAGGCACGTGTCACCATGCCTGGCTAATCTGTTGCCCAGGCTGGTCATGAACTCCTGGCTTCAAACTTTCCTCCCAAAGTATTGGGATTACAGGCATGAGCCACCATGCCTGGCCTTGTATTTTCTTTTAGAAGCTTTATAGTTTTAGCTTTTACATGTGTCTTTGATCCATTTTTAATTAATTTTTGAATGTGGTCTGAGGATAGACAAGGCAAGTATCATCAATGGGGAATCAGGCTTTGAGTCTAGAGAGGGAGCCTGAGAAACTGATACTCCATCCTGGGAAGGCAGCAGACATGTTTCCAGATCTGGAACGACTTTTGAGACCTGGTAATTGAAGTGAATACACTTAAAAATTTTAAGTGGGCGTCTTTTGGAGGGCAAGGGTGCTTCCAGCAGCCACTCATTTCCAGCTCCTATAATGCATATTAAAGTTGCTACTGTTTAAAAGCTCATAGTTAGATCTGGCGAGTGGGTGGGCAAAGCAACCCTTGCTTCTTGGCACCCCTTGATTCTCTTAACTGAGTGTTCTGTTGGGTCCAGAGCATTTACTTTGGAAAGAATTAGTGTTTAAAGCAGGATCAATCTGTTAAATAACACAGCTAAAAGTAATAGAATAGGACCCCTGGTTTCTATTTTGTTGGCTTTTAGAGTTAAAATCATTATTAAGAAGGATGGCCTGGGGTATTGATATTGTGCTGCTAGAGGTGAAATTTTTAGATCTGTGCAAGATGGACCAGAGTTGGCCGGGCTCAGTGCCTCATGCCTGTAATCCTAGCACTCTGGGAGGCCGAGGCGGATGGATCGCTCAAGGTCAGGAGTTCGAGACCAGCCTGAGCAAGAGTGAGACCCTGTCTCTACTAAAAATAGAAAGAAATTATCTGGCCAACTAAAAATATATAGAAAAAATTAGCCGGGCATGGTGGCGCATGCCTGTAGTCCCAGCTACTCGGGAGGCTGAGGCAGAAGGATTGCTTAAGCCCAGGAGTTTGAGGTTGCTGTGAGCTAGGCTGACGCCACGGCACTCACTCTAGCCCGGGCAACAAAGCGAGACTCTGTCTCAAAAAAAAAAAAAAAA